>CAJNOQ010000018.1:0-110525 GCA_905250885.1 Didymodactylos carnosus
CCCCCCCTCAAAAACACTCTGTTTTAGGCTTTTGGTTTCGATACGTATATGAGCAAAGACAGAATTACTAATTCGAAGTACCATATGTTAACGTAAATGTAGAAATCCCTTATTTTCTCTTTTTTTGTATTGTTTAATACCAGAAAACAGATCGTAACATATGTTTACGTAAAAAATCAATGTAATTGATCTCTTATTTTTTAGTGAACATACGTAGTTTTAATTCATAAAGTCTGTCTAATCTTTATGAATCCTAAATGTTCCTTTATTGGTCGAAGTTGAACAGAAGGAAAAAAGCTCAATTCGGATCAGAATTAGATTTTTTTTGCATTGCTTGAAACTATCAACTATTCGAGTGATAGTGCGACACCGTGAAAAGCCTTGAAGCAAATCTTTCATCATTTTCTTATACGTTTGTATTTTAAAGTACTCAATTTTGGGTTATACTAGCGAAATTATTCGATTTCTGGGATGTATAAGATAAATTTACTATGGATTATATCAAACCTATGTGATGTGGAATCAACATTTCGCTTTTAGCGATTGAACGTATTTACTACTATATAAAAACTATATTTGACTATTTTCTAAAAGAATAATTAGCCTTAAGGGAATTCGAATGATTAGAAAATACAAATGTTTATCATAGATAATTGGTTCAAACGTGTTTTTAAACTAGTTAAAATTCAAAAACACTTTTTCTTTTCTTCTTTTCTTTGCATTACATATGTGTTGATTGAACATTACGTCGTCGTCGTTTGTCTTTACAAAAACAATCAACAACACATTGCATCACATTTTAAAATTCGATCTATCTATCTAGATGTGACACTAATTTATAAAAAACATCAAACGAAATAACTTTACGTACGAACGGTATCTCGACACATAATAATGCCGACACTATCGAAAAGATTTTGAAATTTTTATTTTTGTTTATTTGAGATTAAAATGATATATCACAAAAGTGTTTTTTTTCACATAGAAATGAGAAAAAAAATGTGTATCAATATTCATTTTACACACACCAACTGTATAAATAATAATTATTAGGAGTCAAGTGTCCGTATTTAAGAAAAAAAGATGGATATCAAGTTTTATTGATGATCTCAATAAACATGTCACTATCAAATAAAATCTGGAAGAAAGTTTTTCTCGAAACTTAGAGATCACTCATTTCATTTTATTCATATGTTTTATTATTTGCGTACCGTTGATTGAACACCTGAATGAGAAAAAAGGTAATCTGTTATCAAGGTTTTTTTCACAATAGAAAAAAAAGTTCTCTTTTAAATATATTAGCCATAAATGACTGTACATATGTATCGTCTAAAAGCTATCAATGGACGCATTCATATTTTATAACGAACAGCTGTGTGAGAGATTGGGCATAAGGCTATATTCGTAACAACAGTTGTGCATTCTTAAATATAATATTCATCGAATACACGTCCGTCTTTCAACAGCAAAACACAGAAGTGAATTGTGCAAAAAAAAAGGACGATTTGTGTTTTTTATTATAAACATATTTGATATACATTCGACAGGAAAATATTAAAAAAACACGGAAATGCGCTGTTTTTGTTCGAAACATTAAAAAGATGTTGTACTCTTTAACTTCATAGATGAGTTGTCATATAGCAAGCAGACATATGTACAATCTGGTTATTTTAACTGCGATATGGTATATTTATCTCAAACAAAAATATTCGATAAGGGCTAAAATTATCTATGTATCTAAATTATTTTCATTAGAATTCTCCCCAGATATATATAATAAGAAAAACATGTTCTACATTTCTGTTTTGGACATCATTTTCTCCGTTCGGATATTGAAAGTATTTGAAATTTTCATTCCTCTCACTTCACAAACATAATTTAAGAGTCAAAGTGTATCTCTAAAACTGTAATGGAAAGTTTCTGATTTTCTATGATAATCGAATATCTCAATAATTCTAGGTTTCTTATACTCACGATGGTTGAATAATGGCACTTGTTAGATCCGAATAAAGAGGCATAACAACTTAAATATGTATCATATTTATAAGTGAATATATAATATAGTTTGATACATCTACTTGACAATCACATAAACAAAAAAAATGTATCGTTTTGTTTATTTATCTTCTTTTTCACTTTCATTTCCCATATCTGATTATATTAGATCTAGTAATATTACTAAGAAACATAAAGCATTGCCATTTCATGCTCTGTTTGAAAGAATAATCTTACATTAGTACAAGAACATGAAGTCCAATTGAATAATATTCGCAAATCGCCAGTGGCAGTCTTGATTGCACCTGCAAAATTTTCTTTTCATACATATTTTTCATACTATATGTACAATGAATAATCACACTTGCATGACAGATAAATCTATATACTATGAGAGAAACAGAGATCTTGTGTTTTTCTTCCATGCTGTTTGTAAGAAAAATACGTCAAACAATTTTGATGTGATGTTTGTTTTTCCCTTCATTTCACAAGAAAATAAAGACGATAAAAACGAGAAGAGTTAGTTCGCAAAAATCATAATTGATTTCTAATTGAAAGACAATATCAATTATATATTTAATACGCAGCATGATATAATTAAGAAAATGCGTTAAAGCAGAAAGACATCATACATTCTTGCACACTAATTCCAATAGTACTTTAGTGGATCATAATGTATATCACAAAGACAGGAAAACTATGTTGAAAATATTGAAACATTTTATTCATCTTATTCAAATATTGACAAAAGTCTACTCATTTTTGAACTGTTTGAAAAATGGAAAAGAACGAATTTTTTTAAGATACTCAGCAAGATGAGACTGCGATCATCACAAACATCTATCCTATTACAGTGTGAAGATTTTCTTTCTTTGTTTCTAAAACTTGAAAGCGATTTTAGATAAACAACGACTAAAGATACTAAATCGACCATCTGCGAATTCTTCTAGGCGGTATGACTGTAGTGGCCAACGTTCTGATAACCTTTGGTATTGAAACATTGTTTATATGTGAACTTTTACAAAAATGTCCCAAAATCTGAAAATCGCCGTCTTGGAAGATAGTAAACTTTAAAGTTAGCCGTAGTGGCATATGCAAAAAGTATGTGTAAGAGTATTTAAGCCACGAAAACTATCTATAAAAGTGGCTTTACAAAATTTTTTTGTAAAAACGGCTTACAGGCATACGCCACTCTCGCACAGGTAATTCTGGATTGTGACATCACAGTTTCCTTGCGAGTAAACCGCTTTTTATGAATCACCACTACCATTCTCCAGCCATCCCAAAACTTTATCAACGAAAAATCAACGTTTTCAAACAAAATTTAGTTCTTCAAAAATTGCTGTATAAGATCAGAGCGAAAAAATTTGATTTCGATATTTTTCAAAACTTCTTGTTTTATGTATGGTTCGATGCAGTTTGACGAGGTGATTCCAAATATGCCATTTGTCTTGATTCGGAACATGCTTTTAGCTGAGAGAAATGGATCTTATGTTAAAAACAAGCGTCTGCGCATCATTGCGCTAAAACTATGGGTAGGAAAAGATTGGTAGAGCTTTGGCAGAAGAGTGGAAACTTACTGCACTAAAAGCACGTTTTCGGAAAGTTTTGTAGCATGAAAAACATCGATTTTCTCAGTTGTCTTAACCCTAGAAAGATACCTATGAATTTCCTGACAGGATCCAGACATATCCCATCATTTTACCAGGATTTCGCTTGGGTTTTCTAGGATCCTAGCAAAATCCTGTACAATTCTAATGAATCAACGGTAACGAAACGCCATAGAATTTGCCAGGGCTTTGTTAGAATCAGAATAGGATCCTAATAAGAAAATATAATTATTGAAAAAATTTTATAATCCTAAACGAATCATAACAAAATCTTAAATATTAGGCTCCTAGTAGGAAATATATAGGGAGTGTATAGGATTTTGTTGAAAAATGTAGATCACTAGAGGTAAAAAATGTTGTCTTCTCTATTTTGCACTATAATATTCAGCAGTGCTACTCTAACCAGTGTGATCTCCTTAACATGGTTAGTGACTTTTCTCCGTCTATTGTTTCTCTGAATGAACTGGGCACAAGCACCCCTGGAAATATTATCAATAAACTTCTGTTTTCTTACAACATTTTGGCATGAATGCACATGGTGTAGTCCTGGCTATTGACGAAAAATTGAGAGCGGTGCATTTGAGGTAACTGAGCTGAATGTAACAGCAGCATAATTAACTTTTCACAACAAAAAATACGTCATAGCCAGGGTTTATTCTCCTTCCACAGAACCGTTGCCAGTCGCTTGTATGTCATCACTATTACGAATGTCGAAGAGCGTCATTATCACCGGTGATATTAATACCGAACATCTGACCAGGGCTGTAAACAAACAAACAGAAAAGGAACTATATTACCTGAATGGCTTGAGAGCAATGGCAATCTCGAAATACACAACGCGGAAATGAAAACATGGTTAAGATCAGACACTACAATCGATCTAATTATATCGTCCGAAACGATCGCTTCAGTGCAATGCTGTACACTACCCTACACTGGAGTTATCGGTTAGCAATTTTTGTTGAATGCAATAACATCTCAATCCGTGAAAATAAGCAAGTGATTCCAAAAACATGTTGGGAGATATGTCGAAATTTATTGATCGTAGTGCATTCCCACGTTGAAAAAGAGCAAGAAAACAAGCAAGACATATTTCAGTGATTTGTCGATTTCTAAAAATTCTTAGATGCTCTCAAGCGTCGAATTATAGGAAGTGCATATGATTTTGTCTAGGAAAGTTCGAATAACTTGAATCTTTTTCAAATGCTCGAAAATGACTCGCACTTTACGCACAAAAGCTCTCTTTAGGCAAACAAACATTTAACTCTGAGATAACGGTTTTTAGATTTTAGTGGACTTTTCGTAATAACCCATATCTCAGCAGCGTTTCAGGATTTTGATCTACGATTTTTTTTTCGATTGAGTACTACATTCTTGCATTTGCCTCTAGAAGGCCTATTTTTGAAAACTGTGACAGAGCGGTTACTTTCGCAATTATAGAAGTGATTAAAGATTTTTTAATCAAGAATGCTTGTATGATGAGTCAGTTTATTTTTTAAGAGTCAAAAGACTCAAAACTTTACCACAGATACCTGAAACGATATCTCAAAAATGTAAATTTTTGTTTTTTTATTTTTTACTTTTCAAGTCATAATGTTTTCAACATCAAAAATCGTGATTTTTTATAAATTTTTTATTTGAGCTCAGCCGTACTTTCACTCCAAATTCGCCAACAAGGGATACTCTTAGGTGTGCATAACCATGCAATGGTTGAAATAACTTTGAAACTGGATAATATTTTACAACGAACATATGACTTAGTTAAACAGCGTAAATTGGACAATGTGTTCCAAATTAATTGCTCTATTTAAAACGAAATCTATCCAATTCATTACTGAAATATATAAATGTGTTCAATATATATTTTGTGAGAATTATGTTCAAGAACCGGGACAAGAACTAATAATGAACAAATCTGATGAGAATGCCCTGATATTTGGTGACATTTTATTGACCATTTACAACAAAATAAATGTAATCGTATCGGTAAAAGTCCAAATTTAGAATAATTTCAAACAATTGATTCTATTTTATTAGCTTTAATACTGTAAAAAATGTTCAATTTCCAAAACTATTAAATACTCTACTTCAAGTTAATACGATGTAGTACAAAAATTTGGTACCAAACCAAATAAATATCCGACTCTTTATGAACATATCTTGACTTGGCTTAATGATAACTGATTCTTTGAATAATATATAGAATAAGAATAGACGAGACTTTGAGGTTTCAATTAAATGTCGAGATATTTTATATAAACATTCCAATTTGTCAATGAACGAGATTGAATTAAGCATGGGAATATCAAGTGGCTCTAAACAAGCAATTCTAGCTCGAGATACAATAGTATGCATTGGTTCATCGGCATTTGGAGTACGTTAATATCTTTTGTTTAATCATATAAAATATTTTATTTATCTTTTCAGTACGCTGAGAATGCTCTTATCACTATGTGTTGATATTTTTATTGCAGTGTTAGGAATAATTTCGTTGCATTTTTCTTTTGTTTTTAGATTTAATAATGTAGAATTCAAGGTTTAGGATTTTTAACGCTGAAATTGGGGTCTAATGATTATGTACCATTAATAGATGTGTAGATTTAGTAAATCCAAAACGATGCTTACAACACACTGGTAAACTATTCTAATTAAAACTAGACGCTTTATCTTAAAAATCACTGCCAAATCGACACTACCAACATCATTTTATATGACAAATTTATAATATTTCTATAATCATATATTACTAAATCATAGAAAAGTATTTTAAAAAAATAAGGCTGCATATCCAAAGCATAATGTATTCCTAAAAAATCTGCGCTGTGCATGAATAATGTGCAAGTACAAGAAAACAGGTAAAGGGCATCAAACGAGTGAGAATGAGAGATGAAGTAAGTTAAATAAAATGCACATTGTGACCATATCTGTCAAATACATTGCCATAGCAACTAAAAACTATGATACTTTTCGTAGAGCACTAAAAAATTTGCAAATAATAATTACTGTTCATATTTATTGTTTTGTGTTCTTTCGTTTCAGCCACGGCGTTCGCCGGTGAAACTATTTAAATATTTATGGGCAACAAATCTGCGTTATCAAAATTTGTTGTTTGAATAACAAATAAAATTTGAAAAATTGATCTAAATACAAGTTTTAACTTTTAATGTGAAAAATATTGAAATCTCGTTGCAAAAATAAAAAAAATTTTCTGTAAAACTAATTGATATTAAATTTTTTTTCAAGAATATTGAGAACTAGTATTGATTAATACGGTAGAATATCAGAAAGGTTTGATTATTAGTATATTCCGTCTCGTTATTATGAAGATAATTATTACGAGTTCTTAAGCCAAGTTTGTTGAAAGCAATGAAATTTGATTGACCATTTTTAGATATAATAAAAAACGTTTTATTTTTAAACTTAATGTTTTATACTCACTTTAATAATTTATTTAGCAACTGCATTGAAAAACATCGGTAAACATGTTGATCAAACTCTTTATGGTTTAATTTAATGAAAACTGTTATTAAAAAAACAAAGTTAGGCTATGAAACAAACACATGTGATTTATCTACGTGCAAGCAGACGCTGGAACTAACATGGAGTATTCAGTGTCTAGACTCACACGACAACACAATCTCGATGTGAAATCTATATTGTATTAGTACAGTATTATTGTTTGAATTTTGTTAGAGTAAGAAAATAAATTATCGTATTCAAAAGAAAATAAAAACATTTTTATCACAAGGTAAAAAAGTAACATGAAAAATAAGAATAACAAATCATTATAAAAGAAAAAAATGCTTCATAACAAAATAAACACAATATTGATATCAGAGAAAAAAATGCTTTATAACAAAATAAACACAATATCGATACCGGGGGGGGGGGGGGGGGGGGAATTTTTTTAAAAAAAAAAAAAACAAAACCTCTATACCAAAAAAAAAATATTAAAATTTTTTTTTTTATTTTTTTAAAATATAAAAAAGTTTTTTAAAAAAAAAATTATAAATTTTNCCCCCCCCCCCCCCCCCCCCCCCCCCCCCCCCCCCCCCAAATGCTTTATAACAAAGTAAACACAATCTCGATATCCGAGAAAAAAATGATATCACTTTTGAATTTGAATTTTGAAATCTGAAGAAAGTAATTGATAAAAAAAAATTAAAGCTTATAGATAGCACAAACACACAATGCACGTACAAGTCTTTAAGATAAAAAAATTTTTTGTTTTTTATTGCAATGTATACAATTTCATCAAAAGAAAATTTTTTTTTCAATCTAAATGTAGAGAAGAAACAAGATACATAGCCTAATCTAACTCAACGTAACGTTTTTTCGACAGTTGTTGAGGATTTGGGCACAAGTTTTTCTGGTCTCACTTCAAAATTAACATCAATATTATTGTAAACATCAGTATCAAAAATGTTTGCATTATCTATTGGCGTTGGTTTCAACAATTCACTAAGAAATTTTTCGTTGCAACCATCACACATACGATATCGAGAACTAAGAAGAAGAGTATATGCTTGATCAGAACAGTATGACGATAGTCAATTTTTTTACCAGTCTTTGAGCTGTGTTTGATCAGGTGTTCTATTACTGTTGTTATCAGTATTTTTGGACATCTAGTTTCTCATTATTCATTTTCAAGTTCATATGGTCGTCTCTTTACTTTCCCTCAAAATTCTTTGTCAACTTCGAATCATTTTTCTCAAAAACAAAATTTCTTTTGGCTTGAACACTCTGGTAAAAAAGTAGCGTAATTGCTGATTTAATAGAAGTTATTGTGAAACATAAATATGTCTTCTTGTTGTCGTAACGATCTGTACATCATTTATTGCAAGTCCAAAGAGAACGCTTCTGAACCAAGCATTTTTAGCGATTTTAAAGAGAGTCGTACTAGTAGTAAGGGTAGATTATTACATCATCTTAGACATTTTCAGTATAAGTTTTAAAACAAAGTAAAGGGATATGACGAACTTGAGAAACAAGGTATCCAGTAATACTGACTAATAACGACAGTCATAGCATCTGGTTGGCTCACCCGTCCATCTGTACATTTTTGTTTTCTTAACTACTTACTTTGGTAAAAAATTGTTCGAGCAATAATAACAGTATATCTTGTAGCACATACGACAGTGATGTTTTCTGACAGTCCATCCAAATACTGTTCCACATTTAGAACAATCTAAAACTTCCTCATCTGGTATCCAAACTTTTGTTTGTTCTTCAACAAGTTTTATTTCGTAATCATGCTTTTCGTTCCATAATTCTGCCTTTTCTCTAAAATATAGAAACGAATTGTTGACTGTGTCAATGTTATTTGAGTAGCAGATCTTCCTCGTTAGTCAGTTATAAACGAACTTAATTGCTTTTACTAATCGACGTTTCATTTCGTTAAAATCTAATCTTGCTTGATTGAGATCATTTGTTTTTTCTTCCAGTTCGTGTAATAATTGTTGTTTAGATGTTTCATACACATTCTATAATAGACGTGGAAGAAATAACTTGAATATAGATCAAGTTTAATCATAGTACCTACTCGTTCATTAATGGTTGAACATCGTTCCTTTTCCATCTGATGTTCTTTCTAAAACAAAACAAAAACTACGGATGAATATCTCCATCTTATTTTAATGAAAACAAAAGCTTACTTCTGCAAGTTCGCGTGTTAATTTTTCTATTTTTTCATTTTTTTCGTTTAATATTTGAAAATATTGGTCTTCCTGAAATATCAGAAAAATAAATTAATGAGTGATAGATCTTTCAATAAGATACACACGATTGCTTTTAAACTAGATTTCTGATTATTTATTTTTAAATCATATTGATCTTGTAAATGTTTTAGCATTAAATCTTTTGATTCTAAATTTGATTGAAAACTTGATATTTCATGTTCATATTCTTTGATTTTCTATAGAAGATAATATCAACACATTTAATGAATAGAAACAAATAACAGATCCTATGTACTTTCTTACATCAACTGTAGATGATCGTTGAATTGTAATTGAACTCAATTGAAAATTAAGGGACGTTATTTCGTCGGATAAGGCAACTAAAATCACAATTGTTTACGTTGTATATATGGAAATATTTAAAACGATATAAAGTAAGATGATAAAGAATGTAAAGATATTTTATCAGGCTCTTTCTAGACTATATTCTCTTTAGTTTATATAAGTATAATAATCAATGAAGCCATAAAAATGAACCTGAATGAGATTTTAATTTTGTATATTTTTCATTAATAATGTGTAATTGGCTTTCATAATCATCAATTAATTCTTGTTTTTCACGTTTGTGTGCTTCTGCTTCAGCTTCAAATATATTTATATCTGTTTGTGTTTCAGCTTCAAATATATTTATATCTGTTTGTGTTATGTTGTCAATCACTGCTTTAGTTTCATTGTTATCATTGAGTTCATCAGATTGAGCGGAAACTTGTTGTTTTTGTTCGAGTTCAGTTTCTAACTGATGGCAACTAGGTGAGAAAGTTATTTTTTATTAGAGTTTCAGTTGATTATTTTTTGATTTACCGTTGCTTCCAATAGGGCAGAGAAGTTTCATCGATTTCTTCTGTGCATGAAACTGATTGCATAACATTTTCTTCATTCGATGACACATCTACAAATGGCTAAAAGACAGAGGTAAAAAGAGAAAAGTTGATTGGTATATTCGTGTAAGTTCAAAATAGAAACCTACTTGAAAACAGGATAGATCAGAATCACGTTTTGGGATTGAGGTTGAAAATTCATCTTCCTCAAGAAGTATCATGCTTCCAACAACATTGTCCTTAACAAACGAAACAATCAAATATCATTAACCATTTGTTAAAAATCTTATTTTTAAACCAGTCTGGTGACATACCATAGATATGGAACTTGAAATACTATTGTTTCGCTGTTCAGACGCATCCGAAAAACCAGAAATTGTTCTGGCACGTGTTCTTGATCTATAAATTTAACAAAGTACGAAAATGCTATAAGCGGATGGATAATTAGATTTAAAATATATAGATATGAGTTAAGTTGTTGAATAAATGTTAAACGTACTCTTGTGATGGCCATGCTACATCTAATTCATATATTGTTTGCCTATTTAACAAATTAAATTTAGTGTCATTCAACTGATAAATAGCTTGAATAATTCGATGTGTGTAAATGGGATTACTCCATAAACATTCTAATGTATAAAACTGACTAAATGAATAAAAAATTGATTGAATGTTAAAAAATATGAACAATGATTACCTCACAACTTTTGTTATCATAAAACTTTGTTGTATAGCATCACCTAAGAGATGATTTTGCAAACAAAATCGAATAAACAGGCGTCCTCTACCAATCGATGTTTTAACTTCTTGACAATTGAGAACGTACAACACACCATCGTATAAGCCTTTGCTATCTTTTAAGGCTAATGCAAAAAAATCCCAATATGTTTTGCTTTTGTTTCCCAATAAAGATTTTCTATCTGAAACAAATAAATTCAACAAACATACAACTCTATGCTAAACGAACAAATGATTGGAACTTACTTTTTAGGTCAATTAGTAATAGTTGTTCAAGCCTTGAAAAGAAGATTTGTAAATTAAGATTCGAATCATCGACAACATCACTATCTACGCCATTTTGATATTGATTATCGTTTGATTTCGCATATTGGTCATGAATTGCATTCGTTTTTTCTAAACAAACACAGTTGAAGAAGCAAATAGTTATTACAACAACAGCAGTTACCTTCTATAGTGTCTACGGCTTTCAAAACTACGGACAATTTTCCAAGATCTTGAGTAGACATCTTAAAAGAAACAACAATTGCAGGTGAGTATGGGTATCGATCCTCTTAAATTCTAACTCTTCTAAATTCTCTCCCTCTCTCTCTATTTCTCTTGTTTGATTTCTCACTTCTAGACAAGATCCTAGTTTATTTCGACTGAGAGGATGAAGTCAAGTTTTATCTGATAGAAAACATAAGACTGTTTTATAGGTCCAATTATGGTTCCTCAAAAATGTCTCTCTTCTGCGTAGAACCCTGTGCTAAGCCATCGATAATAGATCCAGACAAGCATATAGCTAAACTATAGACAAACAATGGGAATACCTGTACACAATAACTGACCACAAAGAGCATTTGAAATTTTTTTTATGCTGTTTTCAGAAACTCATACTATACTATCTCTGATCAGACATTTTTTGTGTCACTGCTTAATGTTGAGACACTGAGCGCGTCTCTGAGTAGCACTTGCCACTTATTTAATAGATACAAAGAGCGAAAAAACAAGAAAGCGTTATAAGGACCAAATAGTTCCAGTAAGCAGCACGATATTGGTTAGATCTACCATTATATGTTCCTTTGAAAATCAACGAAATTTCCAAGCCAATCAGATCCGTACAATCTTCATTGGGTTGAAATGAAGCGAATAAGCGTAGTCATCTTTCATAATGTGATAGATGAGAAAAAAACACAAGGCATGATAGGTTCAACGGTTAACATAAGTTACACTACAATCAATATAATTTTTATTGCTTTTTACATTGATTATAATGATTTGCTCGACAGAAATAAGTGAATCGCCAACACGTGGAAGAGAGGATGAGGAAGAAAGCTGCCAAGCAGAAGGAAAAAAAACATAATCAATACACGTGTGGTGAACAATTGTTTTCGTGAATAAAACAGTCTTAGTCTTATCATTAGTGAACAATTGTTAAGTTAAAAAAACACAAATATAAAAAAGTACTTAGCCTACTTCTGACATTTCGCTGTTTACAAGAGAATTCAAATTTAGATCACCACATAAAATGAGAAAAGAACAGACAGAAAAATATTTAGAAATAAAAGAAACAAGAGTACTACAAAAAAAGTCAACATTCACAAGCAGTGTTTTTAATACGAATTTTTTCAGAGTGGAACTTTCTACTTTGCTGTTAGCGTCAAAATGGTAACAGTTGAAATTTTTGTCTAATAAAAGAGATTTTTTTATCATCACAGGAGTTTCGTTTTACCACTTTCAGTTAAATGGATCGAAATTAACTTCTCTCCCTGATCAATTACAAATTTAATAACAAACATCTTACATGACTCATCTAAAACAAAGTGTAACTAAAACAATAGCTGTCAGTTGAACACTTCTGAATAAAAAGAAACGCTGCAAAACTTTTATACGTTTAGATGGAAGTCACAAATCCTTTTTGACTAATATCCTGTTGATGTTAATCTTCAGACACTAACCATGTCGTATTGTGATGAAAGTTAGAGGATTAAACAGAAATTATACTGGTTCTCTCGCTCACAACTGTTCAACAAACAGAGATCGATGGGTTAATTTTGTAAGGCAGAAAATATGAAAAAACGATAAAGTGAAAGTTTTCAAAAGCAAAGTGGAAAACAAGGTGAATATACTTTTCTCAATGTAGAAAATAATAGAACTTTATTATTCAAAGTGAAAACCCATTCTGCTCTCGCTTGTCCCACTAATCATCAAAAATACTGATTCACAGATTGAGAACGGTAACAGTTACAGATTCTACATCTAATAAAGAAGCTTCAATAGAATTGATAACAGTAAAAATAAAATTACGAGAAATGTACGTGACAAGGCCACCACCATGCTGATTTCGGTCACGGCGTACACAAGAAAAACCAGGGAGAGACATTTCAAACTCTGAAATCGATGGATCCAAATTTGTCTAAGAAAACATAGGCTGTCAAAATCAGTAAACTAAAAAAGTTTTGTCTTGAATAAGGCTAAAGTTTCTTACTAAACTTTGTATATTGTGAGAAAAGGTAGTTACTTCGTGTGAAGAAGATAACGGTACAGTAAAATGAGTCTGCTTGCACCAGGCAGGACTTTGTTGTTGATAATAATGAATGATTATTATAATGTTGTCGATAGTTAATATTTGACAATGGTTGTTGTTATTGATGATGTTCTTGACGTTTTTTATATGCAAATTCAAATTTGTTGTTTTGTTAAATGTTTACCAATAAATACACGTTTGATATTATCATTAGAAGAATTACGAAGAGACGATGATTTAGATAATATCGATGAACGTATTAATAAATCATTAAAACTAACATCAATAATACGCACACGATTGTCGGATAGAGTGGTACCGGATGTAAATCGCCATATAGAATCAATTGTTCCATCAGGTATATCAATATGAAGATTATCATGAATAAACATTGATATAACCTATTTATCACTATAGCCGGTTGTTTCTGTTTCGTTTTTAATAATGATATTTTACCATTATATCATCGAGTTTATGATTAATTAATTCGGCATTTTGTTCGAGTAAATTTAAACGTTCAGATAATTGTTGTAAACAACGACATGGTATACGATTCAATGATTTCTCATCTTTTGAACGCACAGGACAGTACCAATTCAAATACTGTTTATCTGTGGCAAGTTATTGATAAGCTTGATACGAAGAAATGGGCATATTAGTACAACCAATATAAAACCATTTATCATAATTATCATATTGCATTGCATTATCATTATTCTTTACCTTTTTTTTACATGAATACTTTTAATTTGATAATGCTGATGACGTTGCTTTTTTTTATGTTGATGACTGGTCGCTTTTTGAGGACATAACAACAATAAAAATATAATAATAATTTAAATGAAAAATACAACGAAGAAAATAATATGTATTACAGAATACAGAGAAGATTAATAAACAATAATCAATAGATATTAATCTAGAACAAGAAGGTGGGTTGAAAGTCTCTCGCCTCTCTCTCTTTAGAATAATTTATAATATAAGCATTTACTACTCCGAGTAACTAAACATTTATTCTCGTAGAAAATCAACTACTTTTTTTAATAAGAAGTTATAATTTTTTATTGTTCTAGATCAAATTTTTCTTTGGTTAAATCTAATAATATGGCCAGTTCAAAGTAAAGTGATCCCTTCATTTTTTGATATTGAAATCTCGATTTTTTCTCACTAACATAGAGATGCAGCTCGAAACTTTTTTATTGGGGACAATTGGAAAATGAATGGCAGCAAAAAAATAATAGACGATGTTAATGGTTTTTTAAATGCTGGTAATACGAAAGACGAATCACGTAAGAGATCTTAATACTATTTTCAAGAGTACAATTAGTGTATATATAAATAAAAAAAAGTCATTTTTTTTTCAACAAAAGGAAGTAACGTTTAAAATGTTAACAGAAGCCAGCCTCGTATACTTCCACGCGTTCGTTCGTTAAGTGGTTTATGGGAGAACAGCCAGACTTTAATTAGTTACGTGCCTATCATGCACAATGTTCTGAAATGAAAAGAGAGGAATCAATGCTGAGTATAATTGTAAAGTCATGTCTGATAAAAAATCATCGTGTCATACAACAAGCTTTTCTTATCTGTTAGACTTATGCATTTAGGGTAGAAATATTATAACATTTTTTCTTATTCTTTGCAGTTGATATTGTTTGTGCGCCACCAACTGTGTGGCTCCGTGAGTTTATTACATCAAAGCCGAAATGTGCTCGAAGCTGGACAAAATTGTAATAAAAAAGATAGCGGTGCTTTTAGCAGAGAAACCAGGTACGATGTATTTTATTTTCATCTAAAAGATAAGAATTCATTCTTCTCATTTTAGTCCACAAATGTTAGAAGAATTGAAATGTCAGTGGGTCATTTTAGGACATTCTGAACGTCGTACAATTTTCAAAGAACCTGATAATGTAAGTAGATGGATTCTAATAAACGATTTTCAATAATAATGTTTGTTTATAGGAGATTGCAGAAAAAACACAGTATATTTTGAAAAACACAAAACTTAATGTTATTTTTTTGTCAGTTGTATGACAATGATAATGAGTCAGTTATCAAATTTGTTTACATCTAATCGAAAAATAGAATAGTGACAAGTTTTAGAGCCAGTCATTCTTTATGAAAATGTTTTACCTATTATTTTTAAATTTTCACCATTTCTCATAGAATAAATATGTAGGTTATTTTTTTAAATTTATTTATTTTGAGTTTGATTCAACGTTGTTTCACTTTTAAATGTTTTTGATGTTGAAATTGCTCATTTTATTCTATGCAATAAGTAATTAATTCTCTATAATGTAGTTGGACAGTTTCATAAATAAAAAGTTTCGTTTGGGATAATTATTAGTGGATCTAGTATAAGGAATGACACCATGACTTGACTTCCTTTTCTAGTGATCAAGAATTATTAATCAAGAATAGACGATTTATTTCTTGAATCATTTGAAATAAATGATGGTGAGAATAATAACACTAATAATCAGCCATATATTCATTGTTGATTCTAAAATTTAGTTAAACCATTGAAGGGTGATCATTTGTCTCGAGGAATGGGTCGCATAGCTGGTAAAAATGGCCGAACAAAATTTTCAATTGAGAATGCTACATGATGTCGAATAGTTTTGGCTGATGCGTGCGACCTTTCTATCATTTTATTAACGTTAAAACATTAGTCATTGCTATATTCCATTTTTTTACTTAGCAAAATCCATATTATCGGCTCATATCAAAATATCTGAAATGCACGAACATCCACTAACATGTACTATTGTTGATACATTCCTGTTCAAATAAACATTCCTGTTCTTTCGACTATCAGCAACCACAATGTTGAATTATCCTGAAAAATAATTAATATGATGTAATACTTTTTGTAAGAGAATTTTAATCGCAGCTTTCTTCATGTTTTTCACTGCATTTTCTAACGGTGATTCGACGTGTGGCAAATATCTAACCTCAAAATAAGAGTGAGCTCAATGCTTTTTGACTGCTTTCCAGTAGTACTAATAGAGTAATGGTTGCTATATACGAAGAAAACATTAGAGCATGTGTATCCGTGGATATTATCGCTTGTATCATCTCGATACTAATCCCGTAACATAGCATCGCGCCCAATCTTCTGTGCATCAGATCGAATCGTGTTAATACTCTTTATAGGAAAACTAGAGCTTACGTTATATCTTTGTATATATATTTTACTATTGCACATTTTTAATCTAAGATTTTGTACGGTCCACTCGTTTAACTGAGCCTGAAACCAGGCATGGGCGAGTCCGAGTCCGCACTGGAAGAGGCAATCTACCCCTCAAACATTAAATCTTACATAAGTTTCTGGGCTAAAACAAACACAGACAGTAGCGACTCATCACCTGATAAGATAGATAAGATAAAATTTATTTTTACTCAAGAGTAGGATATCACAAAAAGAACAAAAGGCTTGTGGCATCCGTGAATACCCTGTGATAACTTCTGTGATAACTCTGAATTTTCCATAGGGAATGATCGTAACGATCTACGTACTTTTAAAATGATACAACACCATTAAACAAAATCTCGCTTTCAGTCTTACTCAAACTTTACACGAATGTTCTTCTATGTGTACTGCATCTGTAAAATTTGCATAAGAAAGCACAAACGTTTCTAGGCAGTACAGTGCGTTTCTCAAAATTCGCTAGTTTTTCACAAAGTCAAATTTTCTCATTTCGGAAGCACTTTAACTCAAACTAAGATGGTATCAGTGCAAAAATCTGCATTGAGCCTTGTGTAAACAGCACATTTCTAAACAAAAAGGTTTGGTATCGAAAAAATTTCACCTTAGGTCCAAAAGGAAAAAACACTTTTTCCTTAGAATAAGAATTCTGGGTCGGCCATTCGATCGAGCGTGTTTGAAAACGTAGAAAAAGTTCATTGCTCAGGTTGTCGAATATACTTCAGTCCCCTGCTATGCAAAAATTGCCCACTCTGTTAAGGTAATCTTGAAATCGGATGGAACGTAATCCGGTGGTAGTGTTTGTTTTTGGAAAACAATTCAACAACCTGGGAAGAATCGAGTTTTACGAAAACGAGGATTTCTAAGTTGTTTTCATCTAACACTAAAAAGTTCGCATATTCACTCAAAAATATCAGAACGAGTTGAAAACTTCAGAATGTAAAATAGCTATGCTATTCTATATTCTACTGATAGTAAATGTACAAAACCCTATGGTTTTTCAAAACGACTTTTAAAAAATATTTGGACAAAGCACGGATTTTCTCTAGCAACATAACCAGAAAAAAGTCTAGATTGGGCTCAGCTCAGGACTTTTTAAAAAAGCGAGTGAAAAATAATGCAAATCGTTTTTTCGTCCAGCAACATAATTCTACTGTTTTTATGATTAATAGTAAGTAACACAACGACAGAATAATCTGATTTTTTGTTTTACGAGTAACAAATACGTTATGTATATAATTTTTACCCAAAAGTAAAGATTTCCAAAGTAATTTTTCAAGTTGAAGACTACCACCAAAATACAATTTTAGCGGTGAATTTTGACAAAATACTAAAATACTGCTGTTTTTTGTCAGTTTTCCTCATTTTTCGAAAATTTCGCCAATATCAAGCTTCCTGATCTTTTCGTCAATACAGTTTTGTACACAGCGTTTTCGATAGAAGTTTTGGTGGGGAGGGGTCCCTAGGGAAAAACTTACTCGAATCTTAGTAAGATTTTGTTTATATTTGTCTAAGATTGGATAAGAATTTATTAGGATCTTAATAGTAAGAACGACGACGTTTTTTAAATAATATTCATTAGAGATATGCTGAAAATTTTTCAATTTTTAATCCGCATTATCCGAAGCAGCAGTTGAATAGTGTTGAAAAATGAAGAGAAATTTCATATTTTTGGGTGTACAACTATGGACCTTGACCCGCATGTAAACTCTCTAAAAAGTTGTTGAACACTTTAGAGAGAGCAAGTACTAGCAGAATCTGAAGGGAACATAACCATAAAATCACTCGTATTTGAGAGTCTGCTGAATAACTAAAGTTCTTTCTTGAGAAAATCACTTACTCAGATGCATAAAAGGCAGTTTCTCAACTTAAATTTCTTAAAAAATTTCTGAGTAAGTCAAAATTTGTCGAGTAGCTTTATAAAGAGGGGGTGAATTTCCATCCCCTAATCAATAACACTGTTTGTATAGCTTTTCGAGGACTATCGACTTCATCAACAATTATTTGCAATAGAAGCTTTGTTAATGATGAAAAAGTGAAAATAAGAACGTGACAAAGCATCTCTAGTAGTATTTGGCCTATATCTCGTCAAGAAAGTATTTTTATTCAGAGTATTTTATATCAATATTCTAGATCTCGTCAAGAGCTATCGGTTGCACTATATGAGCTAAGCAGGAGTGGAAAATGACTGTGCTATTGAATATTTCGAGGTATTTTAATTTATATGGACTGAAGATTTACATAGGTTTTTGAAAGTTTCCTCACTAACGAAAGGACCACTGTGAAGTCGAAACCCACCGACTGTGATAGGTGAAACTGTCTTTAAACTTCAAATTTTATTTTCTTTCCTTCGAAGATAGGTACAAAATTTTTTGCAAAAAGCCCTAGTAAAATTTCTTGTGGCCAAGATCTTAACTTCTGGAATATTTCAGTAAGATCTTGACTCAAGCTCTTGGGAAGAAAGCGTAAGATATACATGAAATTCCAAGAACCTAAGACCTTGAAATTTCTTTATGTTCTTGTACCAAGATCTTAATAATTCTTTAATCACCGTTTTGTTTTATGCTTTTTCTTAGATATAACTGTGAAAATTTTCATACTTAGAATAGCTGTGAAATTTTCGTTTTCGTGAACGTATTTCTTCAAGGATGAACCTATGACCACATATGATTGTATGTCTAATGGTGATGACATATATAAAAAAATTTTGATCATAATACTTTGAAACATTTTGATTTCGATTGACTAAAGATCTTGGATACAACTCGGAGGACTTAGCCGTTCAATTTTTCATCCGAACAGCTGTGCAATGTTGATTTTAATCAGTGAGTAAGGAAGTGTACCGTTAAGGAGTATTATAGAATGGATGAGTGAATAAGAATAAGGAAACGTATGATAAATGTAAAAATAATGAACGACAACCACTTGATAATGAAGACAAGATCTATTTATTATTAACAACAACATCATCCGTAAATTCTTCAACATACTGTTGAGAAAGATTTTTCAATTCATACAGTCTATATATCATGTTTATACCAAAAAAAGAAATAAATTGAAGTAAGAAACATTTAATAAGCGATTAGGTTAAATCTTGCATAGTATATTCACACGTATTTACTGTTTTTGACAGGTGATGCCGACAGTCGAAAGAAACAAGTCATGATTTCTCATGCGATACTTAATTAATAAAGATTTTTGCGAATTTCTATAACATTTCATAAGACTTTTCTTGTGCAATCTGAACTAGTTAACTCTTAAATCTATAAAATATGTTTTAGATTATTTCGTCGTTGTTGATTACACATTGGAATTGTCTAATTATCGCTAAGATTTATTTTTATTGCGGAGCATTTGTAAGAAGACTATCTAAGTGTGAAAAGAGAAAAAATTAGAAAAGTTGTTGTGTTTAAGAAAAATACTGATGATTGTGTTTTTTTTATCATTAATTAACACACACGCTCTCTTGGTTGTGTCATATTTCAATATTTTTCACTAAAAAATAACTGTTATAGTGTTATAAACTTGTTTGTGAAAAGTGTCTAGTGTATATATGTTTGTCTATCTATATAAACAACAAATAAGGAAGTTAAAGAATAATTCCGCTACAGATATTTGAATCCATTTAGTTAAATTGAATTGTATCAATGGGTGATTAATTCACATATTCTATATAGTCATAAGAAATACGTTTATTTGTTTTACACGGACACTATAGAGTCAATTCGCTAGAGAATACAAGTCTATTTTCGGATGACGTCTTGATTTATTAAAAAATTACTAGTACAGAAAACTGAAAAAACGACTACTCGAGTAGATGAGTCATCGCTAGATCCAACTATAACTATCCAGCTTTATATAATTACTTTTACGCTCATTCTTAACCTAATAAAGTCTCGCGTGCCCTTCAATATACTAATACATACAAGGAGCATCATATTTTTGATAATTAAATCGTTTATTTTTCTACCATTCTGCTCAACATATTTGAAAATGACGTTTATATCTCAACGTTTTTTCGCCTAAAGGCGGTTTCTTTTTATGACTTTTTACATTGTAATAAAGACTCGTAATAATGTTGAGAATAAATATATCATAATCATATGAACAATTTAAAAATTCTCATAAGTTATAATTTCTTATGCATGACAAAATGGTATAATATAATTGCTTTTCGTGTGACGCAGGTGAAAAAAAAAATGCTTAAATTTTTAGACCAGATAATAATTTAGTACTTTTCTTATTTTAGTCATTTCAAATTATAAATAAGATCAAGAAGTGATGATAAGTCGATAATAGGCAGCGGTAAAAGGAAAGAAAACTAAAAATATATAATTGAATATGGAAGTAAAAATTAATAATAATCACGAAAAATGCTTCATTTTCTTTGATTTTTTTTCTAAAGTATTTCATTCATCTCATTTTACTTAGGACTTTTTTTATTCAGCATTAGCTATATGTATCACAAATGGATAGATTTAAAAGCTTTTGCTCACTTAAATTAAAAATAATTAGTTGTTCTCAAAAAGACTATATTTTTAATTTCAAAAATTATCTTTTCATTATGACTATTCTATATTTGTTATGGTTCAGATTTCATACAGTCTGTTGTAAATAAGAGAAGTAGCTTGTTCACCATGTGAAAAAATGATTAATAAAATGTTTTTATCATTTTTTAAATAAATTCATAGTTGTCTTTATCGGCAGCGGTAAATAATAGTGTAAGATAGGCAGAATGAGAGATATATTTAAAAAATACATCTCGTTTTATAATTGTCTTGTGTTTAATAAAATGATAGAAGCAAAAATCAAACTAATTTTTTGTTTAAATTAGAGAAAGATAACGTTTACTACAAGTTAAGAGACACAATAACATATGACTGACTGTACGTTGAGTTTTTTCTTAATTCCTCTTTCTTTACCTGTGAGATCCGTTCACTCTATGTGTCGAAAAAAATCATCATGATGCCAATTTCTCATGTTTACTTTGCGTAATTTTATACGATCATCTACATGGTAAAAGTGAACACAATTTATCTACTTGGGAGAAAAAGCATTCTAGCACACCAACTGTGAAGTTACGTTCGATCTATTGAGATGGAGATACTGACAATTCTCATACTATATATTTAGTATAATTAAAAATTTATTTAAGTGAATCGCAAGATATTATCTTTTTAACCAATTTCATACTATCGAAATGAATGGTGTGTTTTTCCACTATGAAAAAACTATTCCCACTATGAAATTGAAATAAAGCATTCAATTATATATATTGGATTGACAAAATCGACTATTGCAGAACAAATTGAAGTTAGTTTCGTCGTTGAGATGTTACGTGAACGTGTATATAGTTTTCAATATAGACAATTAAAATGCATAAATAATTTGTTAAAGAATTTCAACTGATTCTCGAATGACTTTTTGGAAAAATTTCATTATTATGACAGATCAACGATAAAACTAAACTAAAAATATAAAATAGAACTTATACATTACAGTATCCGTCTATCCTCCTGATCACAGTTAACATTGTTTTATAACATGTAGTCAGACTCTTTAGTATTTGTTCTTTGTCAGAATACTAGATCATAGCTAAAGGCTGTTGGGTTGAATGAACATAGAAGAAGAATTGATTTGCGCAGTAGATATATTATTAGTGTTGTTGTTGTTCTTTTGAAATTTGACCTTTAATCCATTTAACTTAGTTAATCTAAACATATCTCGAGACTGTGTTCAATGAAGCTATCAAATAAATTTTGTTTATCAAAAAAACACATTTGCGTAATTCTAGATGTTAAAAAAGCATTTGAATACTGTTTTGCCACTTGCTTATACTCACCAGTATAAAGAAATTGTAATCTATCTGCGTGTCGATCTCTCTAACAATCTTAATATTGTACAAAGTTAAGTTGTGCAGAGCCATTGAGATAGAACAGGATCAAAGTGGAAACATAATTTTCTTCTCAATGCTGAATGTTCAGGCCCGTCGCGACTAGAAGACCGTATGGTCCTCTTGCTGTTATAGAAATGTTCTTTTTTGTCCGAGCACGCTATAATTAAAATGCTTTTTGAATTTATTTTGTCAGGCTATCTTTGAAAAATATTTTTTACAGATACAGTTTCCCTACTTTTCGGATCTCACGACGGCTCTGTCAATGTTGACCGTGTATGCAATTATCAACATGTTTCAAATACTCCTGTGACACAGATAACGAAGCCCAGTACTTCCACACAGTAGCTTTCATTATAATTAAAATTGATCAGACATTAGAATTAATCATGACTAAAGGTTCTACAACACGAATGTGACTTTTTTTAACCATAATTAATAATTGTGAATAAAGGTTAGCATGCTGACGACTAATCATGTTTCGGACAGCTTATATATATATTTATCACTTAAAGACTGAGAAATGGATTATTAATGATTTAATGTGTAAAAAGATGCGAAACCGCTCATTCAATAAAAAAATGAAATTGTTGGCCGAAGAGCAGAGAAGTTTCAAAAGTGCTACAAATGATTTAGTCTGGCAACGCTTCAGATAGCATAAACAGAGTAGTACCGACAACTCGGGGATTTGAAACTAACATGCACTTTAGAAGGTAGACTGTTCTGGTACCTGTCAGAAAACAATAGTCTCCGTTGTTGTTTTGTGAACAAACAGAAGAGAAAAGAACATATACTTGACATATATTGACAGTAACAATTTAATTATGCTTAACTAATCAGGATTAAATTAATTGGGGTAACGTTGCCGCATGAATATAATAAATGTCAGCAGTTCTAACTATTTTACATTATTCTATGCTATCTAAACCACTCTTCCATCTAATTGTACGCTGCATATTCATTCGAACAATTCATTAATTAGCGTACGCTCGTGATTTCCTTTGATCTTTTGCCAATATTTGTTTGACTTGTCGCTGATTGCTTCTGGATGTACCAAACCATCGTCATTGATACAATTCATCACTTTTCTTACGTAAAATTTAAATTGTCGTAATTATATATATCTATACGAACACATATAGAAGAACAAGAAGACGTTGTAACCTCTGTTTTTTCTTTTCTCTGTGCGCGATTTATTTTTCGTTCGTTTGACCAGAAAAGTCAAAATACACAGACACATGTCTTTTCGTACAACTGAACGAAACTGTCTAGAAATATGATTGGTTGTAAAAATATTTGTGTAGACGTTGTGTTGTTGTTGAAATATATATAAAGAAGAGACACTTGTGAAAAGAAAAATATATCTGATAGTCAATTCGAACGAAAACTCTACTTAATCGTATATATACGTGCGCGTGTTCTATTTCCGAAAACGAGAATTTCTGGTTTTGTCTTACGTATAGACTATATTACATAATCTTTGTATTTTACGTTATAACATCTTTTCTTCAAATACTTCGACTATTATTTTTCTATTCAATACGTTTTCAACATCATCTTTTATCTGGAAATAATGTCAACGATAAGTTGTAATAGTTTTGAAGATTGCATACTTGACATGATACATAACGATAAAAATATGGACAATGAATGTTTTTATATACCATCCCAAGATATTTCCTCTTGTATTTTTGGAACAATGTCAAACAATTTTGGACTAAATGATCTTAGTCGTACAACACACGTAAGTTAGTTTTCATTTTCATTCATCAACAAGTGAAAAGATGTCTTTTATTGTTCTCATAGATATTATACACGTAATATTATAGTCATTAAAACGGAAGAGTTCATGTCGTGAAATTTATTCTTAGAGAGAAGTAGAACTGGAGTTCAGGAAAGAAATTTCTGGTACATTCACTTTGGGTAGAATTTTGGCTTATTCCCATCATGTTGAAATACGACCGACGCCGAAACACTGCAATATAAACTTGATGAATTCGTTCTCTTTGCTTTAAGCTTAGTTGATCTGTTTCTTAATATTAAGAGACTTATACAGCGATTCACCGAAGAATCAACTTCGCTGAGAAGAGCTTGTTCATTTAATACATTGGTGGAGCTTACAGTTGAATAATGACATTAGCAATATAAAGTTTCAAAAATGAGTTGTAGTTTAATTCACATTACCAAGTTTCTCCAATATATGATTTAAGGTCTTGTTCCTCAGGTAATCATGCTAATAATCGAACGTTTCTCGAGTGCACTGTTATGAATGATATAAGTAATAATGAATACCATAAAAAAGAGACTTCTGAAAAACGTTTTCTGTCTTATTTTAAACATGAATTTGTGATTTTTTCAGGAGATGAATATTATTGCTAATAAAGCTTACTCAAAAGCAGTTGGTGGACCAGTGAATGATTTATTCAATGAAGGTCAAAAACTAACATCATTAGATTTGAATAATAGTGGTAACAATAAATCGTCGAGTGTTGCTCGCTATAAAACAGAATTATGTCGATCATTTCAAGAAACAGGATTATGTAAATATGATACTAAATGTCAATTTGCTCACGGTCATGATGAAATTCGATCATTACATCGTCATCCAAAATACAAAACAATATTGTGTCGTACTTATCATTGTTCTGGCTATTGTCCATGGACCGCGATGCCATTTTGTTCATAATGAGATGGATCCGATTATGTTACGTGGTTCTGATTCTCCTAAACTAACAACATCATCAAATAATGGTTTAACTCATGGTCTATTTAGTAGTTCAATGTCATCTCGTTCAATTTCACCATCGGATAGTCCAACAACATCAGGTAGTTCCGAATTTGGTTCAGATGATGATAGTAGCGTCACAGGGTATCATCAAAATTATCAGTTACAACAACCATCACAATATACCAGAATTCATCTTAACTCATCGTCAATTGATGCTTATACATATTATCGTGTTTCTCTAAATCAACAAGCTAGTCATATTTATGAATGAAAAAAAAGAACTCATTCTGACATATTATTATTATTATATTATTGTGTTTGATTTTATTTTTATTCTGAAAGAAAAGATCAACAGCCTCTATTAATTTATTTCTCTTTTCTGTTATTCCCTCTTCTCGTTTTGTGAGACAAGTAAAATCCATGGGATTTTTATGTGCTCTTCTTTATTTAATTTATAGTTAGAATGATCTCCCTATATTTGTGTTTTTATTTTTTTGTATGTGAGTGTGTGTGATCTATATATATTTTTGTATACTGCAGATTTTTCATGCAATACGAAAATATCGAGAAAAATGGGTAGTTCATATAGCTTCCTTTATTTTTTTACTTGAAATTGTTTGTTTTATTTTTGCCAGTAGTAGCGCATATGGTTTGAAATTATCCATGTAGAACGTTCTTTATACGCTTAATGAAAAAAAACACATGTCTTCTCTGTAAACATAAAGTTGTTATGCGTTGTTATGTAGTAAAAACACTATTATTTTTCTATTTATCAACATTTATTTATCAACTGTACATTATATTGTGATTTTCTTTTCTCTTTCTCTCTCACAATTGTATTTGATTGTGTTCGTCGTATGTACTGGTACTATGTTCCGTATATTTTTTTCGTTGTTTTATTGGATATTATGTTTGAATTGAAACATATTTAAATACATATAGAACAAGACATAAGTTAGTCAAACTTTCAAAAATGGATTAAGGGAGATATCAGTTGGGTATAAAAAATGATTCTGGGTCTTAGACAATCTTTCTTTAACTTAAACAATTATTTAGAATAAAGAAAAACGTTGGTGCATCGTCATCTAGGATGTTGAAATAAAATCAGTATTCTCATTTTACATCTAATTGTGTGTGAACTCAATCTTTTCATTCTTCTCCATATGTATATATAATCTACAACAATATTATTCTTTTTTCTTAAGATTTTTGTCAACGTCTACATGTTTTGTTTTCACATTAGATAGTTTTAATTCGTTTCATTTGTTTTCGGTAATTCGATTTGTGTGCGCAATATAATCGTATTATACTATAAAAAGAGAGAAGAAGAAGATAGTTGTTGTATTGTTAAGACGCGCTTTGACGCCTTATAGTCTATATATAAATGTAAGCCGCTAATCGTTGAAATGCATCATTAGAAAAATAGTCTTATGATCGATGATACACATCGGATTGAACAATAAATACATACTGTGTTTGTGTGAGCATCTCACATGAGTTAGTTTAATTACCATTTTCTTGAAGAGAAAATAGTAGAGACATTGGAATTATACACTATTCAATGTTGTCAAGAATGAATTTTGTGTTTTAACAGTAGAAAGAAAAAGTTTTATTTTCGGTTTTTATTTAGTTTATTATTTCGGTTATATTTCGAAAAAAGGTTTGTTGATTCCTTATTAATCTGAATATCTGAAGTATGATAAGTGAGTGGAATGTACAAACTTTATCATGATGAACATGGAATATGTGTTGAATAGGTCAGTAACATCAAAGGTCAAGTCTGCCTGTAAACAAAGTTTAAATGGTATTCGTTTCTTATAAATAGAGAAACAACAGATTTTATCGATATATCTGATCATTGTCGTTTCGTTTTTTTCCACTATTATTGCAGCTTGAAGTTAAAGAATTTTTTTCGTTGAATGATTGTATACACAAGTATTTCCGCTATACTAATATTATCTGATCTTTTTGTATCCAATATCATTATTTGAACAAAATAGAAAACTATCATTCGTGTCCAAAAATGGATTTTCAAAGAAATTATCTAGTGAAATGGTATCAATCTGTTTACAATTAATGAACATATCTAAATCATAATAAGTTGTCATTAATCGTTATAAACAACTAATTTCGAGATATTCATAAACACAATTAGAATGGCACTTATTAAAACAGAGAAAAAGATGAAATATAATGAATACATTGTATAAAGCAAACGTTTTATTGATCCACTAGAAAGACACATAGAGATAATAGATAAAATGTATAAAATCTTGCGAATATCTGATAAGTATAGAAATGAATAGAAATTCATTTTAGGAATAAAAGTTCTTTAGAATAATACGCACAATTAGAGTTCACAGAGTCTTATTTCTGTTTAAGCGATAACTCGACTTCTCTATGTCAGCCGCTAATAATGTTCAATTTAATATTTTCTAATCTAGAATTTAGTCAATCTATGCATGTTATGTGTTATCATTTAAATCAGATCATCAAAGTCAATTGCAATTAGTTAACTTTGAAATAGATCTTGGCCAACTTAAGAATCAGTAACCTATAGTTTTATCAAACTTTAAACATATTATAGACGTCGAAGTGTTTCATTTTGATGATAAAATTCCTTTTTAAACATTTATAAATGAAACAAATTTACAGATAATGGGATTGATACGTATCAAATATATAAAATACTTGAGAAAAAGTTGTTGATGAACATAAATAAGAAGAAAACATGGTCAAACGTGACGTGAACATAAAATTATTAAATCTCATCATTTGTAGAAACACATGCATAATTTTTCAACGAATCGATTAATCGAGAATGTACAATCAGTCAGTTTCATATAAAATTGGTTAGAATACACGAAAAAGAGATTTTGAATTTGTCTTTCAACTTGCGTATTGATATTTTCAATAAAAAATTTCTTCATCGATTATGTATGTACTTAAAATTAGTGTCATGCAACAGGAAAAGAACGAAAAACACCTTTTATTACAACATTTGAATAATACATTCTTCTTTATTTTATTCATAGAAATTATTTTTAAAATAATCAGATTTTATTCGATAAATGGGAAAATCTTTTTTTTATTGATATTGACACGCAAAATCTTTAATCTCTCATCCACACACTCATAAAAATTATTGACATGCTTCCTATTATGATGAGTATAGTGTAATTAGATTATTATTCAACAATATTTTTTTCAACAATTTTTAGGGAAAAGGAAAAAACAAAACGACATCAAATCATTTATTTAATTATTGGAAATTTTTTCAATGCTATTTTCAATTTTAAAAAAACGTTTATAATATGTAACGTGACATTTTTCATATTAATTAGTTATTATACTTTTTATTGAAGTGTAATGGTCTAAATGTATATCGGAAATGAACGTAAGATGGAAAAGAAAAGAATGTTTATCAAATAATTACATGTTACTGTTATCTTTAGATTTAATACAAAACAAAAGAAAAATTGAATCGAATACTATTAGATCATCTTTTATTTTCATTCAGTTGAATAACGTTTACATTGGACTCTACATAAGATCAAAATCATCACTATATTTCTTATAAACTTGCTAATAAACTCATGCTGATCAATGTATACGTATACAGATCCTCTGTTTATCGATAAACAAGTTGTCACTTTTTAGGGTTTTTTTATACTAAAAAAATTCTACACATCTCTCTGCTTTTTTTTTCTCTCGGCACGATACTGCTTGCTAATATATTTACAAAATATGATAAACGATTTTGATGTCGTCATTTCTTATTAGAAATTTAAATCATATCCAAAATAGTGAGAAGGAATAGAGTCTAAAATATCGAACGAGAAATTCAATCATAAGTTCATTAAATAATGTTCAATAACATGTCAAAACGGTTTCCTTTGAAAAAGAGCAAATAAATCTAAAGCTTGTAAATAAACGTAAACAAATTTGGGAAGATTATACACTTGAAATTCAATTTTATGTCTATATCCTCTTGACATATACATAGGTGTGTGTTTCTTAGCTGGTAGCACTTCAATTTATATTTCAAAATTCACAGTACGCATGGCAATTGTTCTAATAATTACGTTTTCCACTTCTAAAAGCAAATTGCACATACTATTTTATATTGTAAAATGACTTTCAACATACTCGAAAGTGAATCTTTTTCAAATATTTATGATAATTGTAGAACGAAAACAATATGTACGAATTAAGTTCTAGGCGTGTTACTGCGTCACAAGTCAGAAAAAACTTTATCAGAAAAATTCTAAAAAGTCTTTACATTGATAAAATAAGTGAGTAATTTTTGGTAAATTCAAATAAGTCTGAGAGAATAGGATCTAACAGTCTGATTTTGTCCCGACGAATATTTCACATTTCGAACCTTTCTAATCAATATCTTTACTCAACTTGAAATCGTTTAATCGAAAGAACGTTCTCTCCCTCTTTCTCTCTCTCTCTCTCTCTCTCTCTCTCTTTCTGTCTGTCTCTCTACGTATATTGATTGAATGTGATCTGTCAAACCTTATGAAGTTCAAAGTATAAGGTGAAAAGAAGAGTATGTAATGAAATGATTGAATTCACATTTTGTTAAGATTTGTTTAAATACATTTATTAAAACCGCGAATGAGTATAGATAACACATGCAGAGTGGTTGAAAAAGAGAAATGTTGAAAAATGATCAAATGAAGTTAATAAAGAACACGATTTTTCAAAAAGACGCTATCAGTTCGTTGAATTGATACAATTAATAATGAAAAAAAGCAACTTATATTATATAATACTTGATAAATCGTTTCTTTTGTCTCTTAAACGAATACACTCAACAGAATATGTTATTAAATTAGTTTTCGATTGTGTCATCGTTATATACAAAATTGTTCATCCGAGAAGGCAACTTTTCGAATATCAAATCCCGTTTAACGGATGTTTCAGTCAAACATGTGAATGACCTCCTACAAAATGTGAAAATAGTGCGTTGTATGAAAAACTTTGAAAAACTTCAATCAAAAATTCAAAATCAGTAGCTCTTTTTTAAGTATTAAATTACTCAAACAGGTATCAAGATGTCTCAGACTAAGGTTTCTGATGCCATGAAATATGCTTCGATGTCATTCAAACTAGTTTTACAATACAAAGGATAGCTTTATTGAAATTAACTGGATAACAAAAATTTAGATTTTTCCATTTATCGTATAAAGAAGTTCTTGAACTTCGGTGCAGACATATCATTTCACGTTAAAATAACAAGATACCAATCTCAAAGATTTTATTTTGCAAGATTATAAGAGTTTCATGTAATGGTATACAAAACTGGTATGCTTGGTTTTTTGTGAAAACAAGAAAAAGTTCTCATAAAGTATTCTAATGTGGCATAGAAAAATTTTAATCATAGACAAAAGAGAGAGCTCTTCAACAGTTATAAAATGACTATAGTTGGGTACAAAAATGCTCCTATTGTATATTGTTCAATTTACACTTTGTTATAATCTAATCGAGTTCGTCAAGAACATTGTATAGCTATATAAATAATTAAGCTCCATAACTAATTGTATATTGAATAAACAATCATACGTGTTTTCATTTATGAATATTGTTCAATCGCTTATTAGTACTCTAATGAGAGAAACAGGCAACTAAATGATAATCGTTTTTCTTTCAATTATCTATGAACGAATAATTTATTAGCATTCATTCACGTTTTTGGCGTTCAATAACACAAATAAACGTTTAGAAACATATTACTAAGAACAAATATTCTCTTGTAGCTAACAGTGCCCGCTATTTGCCAAATCTCAACACACCAGATTTTATTGTTGTAATAGCCACAGTAGCTATTATTATTGGATAAAACTGTCTTTATTTCTTTGAAGAATTCTGTGAAACTTTAAAATCTATATTAATTATGACAGATCTCTTCTTTCAGTGTTCTAGTATGATAAAAGAGACTCTAAATTGTTCTATTTTATGACTGGTTTACTTCTATGACATGAATTGTTATGTTTTTTTTGGGAATTTAAGAAGAGCATCTTTACAAGTTCATGTTTTTTATACTCATAAAACACCCTTTTTTCATAACATTTTACATGGATGAGAAAGCAAGTGTGAAATCTAAACCTCTGAACATGTTTAACACAAAGGATTTAATTACATTTGACAATTGTTTTATAAACACTTCATTCATTCAACTTGAACATCATTCAAATGAGTCAATAACTTAGTATCCAAAAAAGACGTTTGTTTGTAGATCATAACTTTTATGCGTGCAATGAAACAGAACGAACTGATCTTATAATATCAACAATTTCTCGTCTACTAAAAAATGAACTTGACTTTAACAGAAATGACTTGGAATAAAACACACCGCATTCTACTGCTCGGTTGGAAACAAACAGTCAACACTTCATTATTTATCAAGGAGAACGAAAAATTTAAATATTTGTTGTTAGTAGGAAGCTACTTTTTCCACAATGTCAAGTGAAATAGAACAAACATCAATCATTATTCTCAACTTATATCATTATTAAATTAAAAGTTAATTTACGTATCTTCCAGAAATTGACAGGTTTCTTTCTCTCAGAAGTTAGTATATGTACACATCAACATTCTTGTTAAGCTTTTTCAAGAAATGAAACCTCTCGAAATTCTTTAACACCTTGTATTCTGTAGCTCGCCGTTAAATGAAAACATTTAACACTTTCGATGTGATGTCTCTGTTAATCGACATCAGTCATTAGTCTTTATATAACTCTCCGAATTTAATCTAGCGGAAAATATGTGAACAATATACAATTTGAAGTGGATTATGAATTTCATCTTATATACTAGCACGTTCTTAGAATTATGGTTCATTGATATAATCAATATCAATTATATATATTGATTAATAAATAAATGACGCTAGAAATTATAAATAACACGAGATAGAAAGGATTGATGCTGTTTGCTAATAATTATGAATATTCTGTCATCAAGTGAATGCATAGGAGGGTCGTTTCCGCGCCTCAAATTCAGTAAACCGACACTCGTTTACCTCAATGTAAATATCATTTGTTGATTATAGAAATGAAACATGTAACTACTCTTCGATTTTTATATAAAATCATCTCGAGTTACAGCAATACTCAAATTTTTCAATATAGCTCTAACTTCAAATATTTCAAAAGACAAGAATACCTTCACAGTGAAACATGAGAGAAAACGTTTTTAAACGTACCAATAGAAATAGCGCGAAAAACTACATAAGAAACAGTTTCAGCTACGAGGTGAAAGTCAAAATGAATCTGATATTCCGACGTTTAATTGAATATCAATAGATATCAAAATCAAAGATGTCATTGTTCATATTCATAAATAATAAATCACATTATTCATTCCAAACGGCAATGACTCATATTTGCTTCTTGATGATGTTGCAACTTCCCAATAGTGCAGACAGGATGCAAAAGTAAAAATAAGATAGCGATCCCATCAGATGAAGAATATGACTTATTAACATCTTGATACCGTAGCCGTCATTAAATCACTTTGAGCAACTAGACAGAGCTCCGAATGAGAAAAAGATCTCAAGAATAACGGGGACGGCACCATATATGAATGTTTGTGTCTGTGACTGTCTGTAGGTGTCTGTAAGTGTTTGTGGGTGTCTTCATGTTTTACTTTTACCCGTTATCGGGTCGGCATTTTGACAGTCAGATCGGGTTCGGGTTACGTTTTCTTAACCCGTGTAGGTCTCTAATCAGTACCAAAGATATGATGGCGCTCGATTTCAGCTTCAATATATTATCTGATTATCACTTTTTAGTGAGCCGATCATCTATTTTCAGGTATATTTTTTGCGAAAAGTCGCTTAAAATTATAATTACAAGCATACTCTCTAAAAAAAAGCGCTTTCTTGAAAACCAAAACAAGACTCTTTGGGGTTTTGGAAGTGACGAAAACCGAAAGGATATCTCAGAATACAGTAAAAGGTTCCCAAGAATTTGGGAACCCATCAAGTGTTGGAGAAAAATATTCAAAAACAGAGAAGAGTATCTCTCGAAACCAAAGTATTGCCCAAAACCCTTTTCAGAGTCAAAATTTCTTCAATAACCGACAAAGTGTCCTAAAATATCCTATTCTTTTCCGGAGTGCATCCTCTTCGGTAGTCGGAAGTTTTTCTCCAAAACGCGTCGATCTTGGATCCTTTGCGTTTCAGAGAGAATCCTTTGTTTTATCGTTCAAAATTAATTTAATGAAATATTCAGACTGATAACGACGCATTCATAAAAAGCGTCGGCAAAGAATTTATGGACAACAAGATTAAAAGTTCAAGAATTCACTGTCACTGAAGCAGTCTGTTTATAAAATCAAATCAAAAGCGGACCAGATACAACAGACAAAGCAACATTTACAGATTTGGAAAACCGAAATATTGTGATCAGTGTGGAAATTCAGATTAATTTTCTTCATTTCCCGGCTAAAGCTGCTCAACATAGAAGTTGCAAGATTGCGAAAAATCAGTCGACCAAGCCTCGTACCACAATTGAAAAGACCGTCATTTGGCAACAGTGGGCAACTATCAAAAATATAAAGATCAAGAACAAAAAATGCTTCAAATTGCCATAATCCTGATGATTCCGAAAAATATGATTTTAATAAACCACAGCCACGAATTCAAAGACCGCACGAAGATTGAGCATTATCAGTCGAACCAGCAGTAATAGCAACAAAATAAACATCAAAAGACGCGTAAAACTACACATTATTCCTGTACATGATCCAAGTTTAGTTAGACAGCTAGATGAGTTGGTGTCGAGAATTTTTGTCACATAACTTTCCAAATAACTTACTATCATCACCTTCAAACAAACACCCAAATTCTATTCAAAAAAATGGATCGTAGTTCAAAGCTAGAAACACGGAAACAACTAGAACAGGCAACGAAACACTTCCAACCCAGGGCTGGCTCAAACTTTATTTGCCCTTGCCCACTAGAGTACTTTTTGAGGGCCATGTGTTTAGTTTTTTCTTAGCATTTTTGAAGGCAGAATAAGCCGGTGATGTTACGGCTCTTCCAAAAATCTGCAGGTTTCGATTTTTTATCCCGGTTTTATTTTTTGGTTGTTCACAGGCATTGACAACTAGTTTGAGATTATTAAGTTGGCGAGAAAAAATCTAAGTTGTCGGGTAACAATAGTTTCTGGTGTAAAGCCCATTTTTTCATGAACAATTGGCAAGAAATGTACCTTGACAAAGGATCAGTTCTGATGCCTTGGTTGCAAAACATAATTTGTATGCGTGCTATCGAAGGCGGGAAAGCGATATTACCAGTAAAATATGGTAAAACGCAAACTCATTTCCAATTTAAAAGTGAAAGATTAACTTGAAAAATTTTCCAGAAAAGAAGCCGAATATTTTTTCCACTTTTCAGACCACTCCAAATGGCAAACCTTCATGTAGACCTTGAAATCAACACCACCTGACATTGTTGAACACAATACATTCATAACAATACATTCATAACAAATTTTATCGGCAGCTAGATCTTCAGGTGTGAAGTCGCTAAAACCACTTGAACCTAGTGAAACAAATAAGAAACACTAGTCATACAAACGGTACTGGAAAAACTAAATCTAGTAATGATCTAAAGTAATCTATCTAAATCTAGTAACGATCTAGTAATGATGAGAAGTACAAAGCACTACTCTCGAACTCTATTCCCAATGATTGAACAAAAAAATTACTGAAAAAAATGAAAAAAAGTGATTTAAAAAACTAATGCTTTATTTAACGAACAAATAGATAAAATCAGTGAAGATACGACTACTGTACAAAAATTTCACAACACACGAACAAAACAAGCATACCCGAGTACTCTGAATTATCAAAATCTAACTATTACCACTGACAACAAGAAGGCAAAGATATTTGCGATGCATTACGAGACCGACGTCTATGGTGAAAAGCCCGATCAGCTATTACACCACATTACAGTCATCGTCAAAAACATCAGAAAATCGAGCAAAAAATCAGAAAAAGAAATTCCGACCATAACAAAGAAAGAAATCATCTCATTCATTAGACAATTCAAAAAACATACTTCGTCCTGCTCGAGCAATGTAATTACGCATATATCATTTTACTACTGTAACTGAAGAAAAAACACGCACGATCCGTCGAAGTAACGATTAATTAGTCTGTTAAATTGCACCTTAAAAATTCCTGAAAAAATAATAAAAGAGCTATCAATAGCAAATCCTGATGAATGTCCTCTCTCATCATCTAGCACAACGTTGGGTAAGAACACGATATATATTCTTCATTCTGCACAATTTGCAAACAATCGAAACATTCCCATCATTTTCATGGAATTAGACATGCTCAAGCTAAACAAAGTAATAATAATAAAATATTTAGAAAAATGTAAATGCAATCATCCGTGGCATAAATATACAAGATGACCCTTTAGTCAATAAAAAATAGCCATTTTTCGCTTTTCAGCAATTTATTACAGAAATTATTGAGACCCATTCTCAGATGAATAGTTAAGCGAAGAACCGATATTACGTTAAAATTGACAGTATGCATAAGAATAACTTATCTCAATCAAACAAACACGGTCCATATTTATTTAAAAATTATCAATAATAACAAAACAACTTTCAACCAAAAATTCAGATCATAAGTTATTATTTAAAAATTGGACAAACATTGTCGTTATATTAGTAGCAGTTTCTTTCGATGGTGGATGTGTCTTAATAAATTTTAAATACTGCTGTCTAATGCGACGTAAATCTGATGCTGAATGTGAGTGATTCCATATTATCTAAAAAATATTGTAAACTTTAACATATTGGATAGTTAGAAGCAAGTAATTACCTTCTCATTAGTCAATGGCACACTGAATTCTTGCCCGATAACAGCCATTTTACTTTGTTGAACAATCGACTACAAAAAAAAGAAATCTAAGCATTTTTCATTATTATCGACATCTACTAACATCAATGGCATCCTGAGTTAACTTGTCCACATCATACAAAAAATTTGTATCGGAGATTGGCAACTTGAAATGAAAAAAACATAGCAGAAATAAATGATATGTTTTTATTTAGTAATCACTTACATTCACGGTTGATTTATTCGGAGGGGGTGGTCGTTTATTTAACAAAAAATCGATAATTTGTTCACATGGTAAATTCATTTCGGGAGTAATTTCAAACAATGGTGAATCCCATCTATTTTTACCATCTGGCGGTTCGAAACGTTGTGTTAATGCATCGAAACTGGAAGTAGAAAAAATACTAATATCTCCTTTTAACTAAGCAGGAAAAAACAGGATTATTACTTTACATTGGTTCTGCATAAGCTTCTGAAGAATTCTCGAGTTGCCGCTGATTATTCCACTGACGTGCCAGATCAACAGAAGTATTACAATAGATCTAAAAAGAAGTTTATAAATAAAGTTTACTTTCTTTGAAGAAGGTTACTCTAAACACGTACGGTACATTGTACAGCTTGGTAGAGTTTTGTAATGCAATACAATTCGTAACGATATCCTTCAAAGTAAAGACATTGACAACATTAATTTATGTAGCAACAAAAACGCACAGCAGTGAACTTGGTAATGAACCGTAGACTTAATAAGTCTGTAATTTTCCCAACAAAAATAGTTACACTTCAACATTTTCCAGTATTTCATCTCATTCAACTTGATGGCAGAAAGGAGGGGTCTGCATAGGCTGATAATCGACCCACTTTATTTTTTGTCTAAAAATGCTTCTCACATACTTATCAGTCGGTTTTAAGGGCCCCCCTCTCAGAAATTATCTCCTACACCGTGCATCCGCACTTCAGGTGTAACTCTTATACTGTATAGCGAAAACGCTATGTTAAACGCTGTATGAAATAGTCGATTTTATGGCTTCTAGGAAAATGTCTGTAACTTTTCGATGCAAGGTCATACAGAGTTGTGCGAAGTCTTATTTTGATCAGAAACGTTTGTTCTACAAAGCTGTGTTTTCAGAAAAATTTTAATTGCATTAGTATCCAGGATAAAAACATTATTTGAAGACCCATTTTTTCGAGGCTCGTAGAAAACTTGCTCAAAATCCCGGAACAAACCACTTTTGTAACCAAAAGCAACACAGATTCTGGAAGTAGACACTTCAGGCTATCTTTTCATGTGCGTATCCCAAACCGATTTTTTGACCGAAAATCACCATTTCTGAGGGGGGCCCTTAAGTCATTTCGTGTACTTTTGGTAACTAAAGGTTACCAAAGCTATAGGTTACGTAAAAGGTGTTTTTCTCATGTTTCTTTCATGTAGGCAATAAAGTAAATATATCATTGGATAGCCCCTAAAATTCTCTACAGAATGTGTGTGACATAACAGTCTCAGTCAAAGACCAACCAAACTACTTGGAACTCTCAGAATGATCAGAGGAGTAGATTGAATAGTTAGAATACTAAAACAACTCTAAAATAATATATTCTCTTACAATGGATTTCTAGAAAACCTTTGAAAATCCAATAGTAGGAAAATAGATATTTTTACTTTTCTGACTCTATCGACAAATAAATCAAGGAAAAAAGAGTATTTTCTGGAAGTTCCAAGCGGTTTGATTGGGTTTTGAGTGAGATTGGAGTATTTTACTATGGTATAATACAATGTAGCTAAATTGGTGGATTTTCCTCAAAATTCAGTTCCACTAGATTTTCCCGCCGTTTCGTGAAAAAAAACATCGCCACAAGATTCAATATGTTCGATAACCTATGTTTCCATTTACTTTAGAGGTGATTCGAAGTCACCTAATACCAGTCTTGGGACTCTTAGCAAAACTGATACCACGCCGAAAGTACAGAGGCTAAACCGACTGATCCAGATATCATACTTTGTAGAAAATTCGACGAGCTTTAAAATAGTATATAACACAAAATGTACTTATTTCTTTACTAGTAATAGTAGTTACTAGAAATAGTAAAAACCGGAAGTACGTCGCATTTTTCTAAGTATTCAATCTACTCCTCTGATCATTCTGAGATCCCAAGCGGTTTGGTTGGTCTTTGAGTGAGACTGTTATGTCACACACATTCTGTAAAGAATTTTAGGGGCTATCCAATGATATATTTACTTTGTTGCCTACGTGAAAGAAACATGAGAAAAACACCTTTTACGTAACCTATAGCTGATCCTTGTGGGATGAGCTACTGGCGCCTATTGACGAAGAATTACTCGGATTTTAGTTACCAAAAGTACATAAAATTACTTAAAACCGACTAATAATACTTTTCTACAGTAGACAAGTATGTGAAAATCATTTTTAGACAAAAAATAAAGTGGGTTGATTATCAGCCTATGCAGATCTCTCCTTTCTATTGGAACCAAATTAATTGTTTACCTTTTATGTAATTCAATGCATCTAATATCAGAACATCTGTTTTTGAGACTAATCTTTAAACAAAATAGAATACATTATTGGCAACCATTACAATTAAATTGGGAACAAATTCAAACCTTTGAGTTTCAGCTTTTAAATCACTTCTTGCTTGTTTTTCTTGATTAGTATCTATTAACAAATAAATTAGTACAAAAAATGGAATGGCGTGTAAGAAATACGTTGAAGTAATCTTTTACCCATATAGACAACATTCTTTTCTAGTTTATTATCAGTAACAATATGTACAGGCATTGAGGAATTGTTTTGTATATAGTCTGCTAACTCTTTTGTTCTTGTCGACTTCCCTGAACATGGCAAACCACACATAACAATTAGAGGCATCTAAAAAAGCAATCTCGATACATTTTCCACACCACTAAGTATACAGCTGAAAAGGGATCTGAAGAGTGTATGAATTCGTGAAAGTACGGGGTTTCAAATGAACGAATGACCGATGAACTGAACAATTCCACGTAGAACACGTGCAGTTTTTTTGAAAAAATGCTATTGAGAACCAAATATGTACCTGATATACTATCATTACTTTACTTTTGTTACACAGTACGAACTTTGAGAGAGTTTTTGCTTTCATTTTTTTAATGAAGAAAATTTCAATATCAAAAATTATCAGACCACAGTAGTAAATGAAGCAAACTTTAAAATGATAATTTTTAAGAGCGTTTCACACACGTAACAAAATCTATTTCTTAAACGAGAAACTTCAACAGTAAACTACAAAAGATATATATATAGACGTTCTTAGATCACTCTTTTGAACAATTCCGATACAGATCAGTACTGCCCAACCACTTGTTCGAGGGGTATTTTGGGTGCTCGAAAATATGCTTTTGATGGGCCCTCGACGCAAGCGCAAAATCGTGTGCACACAGGGTAGACGTAGATTTTTTCCTTAACAGGTAGAAAAACAAACACTCATCGATAAAGATTGGTTCCAAATATCTTTACACTAATTATGATTGAACACGTTTAATATACGGTTTCTTCGATACCTCACTTCCAAGACCACAAGATCGAAAAAGAAAACAGACAGAGAAAACACTTCCTCTAGTTCAAACAGTATAACAGAAAAGAAGTTTTAGCTAGTGAGCTAGTAGTTGGACAGTTATTTCACCAAAATATCTTATTATCATAGAAAATTATAGACAAAAACTTGTTTATGAAACATAAAAAAAGAAATTGATTATTTCAGATGTTGTTTAACAAAAAGCAACAATCAATAAGCAAGATAAACTCTGTAAAAAGCACTTAGAAAAGTTTCTATAGCAAAAATATGTTAAATACCGGTTGTTTTTGCTGTGAATCATAGTTCAATTCATGACAGAGCTAACAGTGCACCGTCTATCTTTTGATTAGTTTACTTCTAATGCCAAACTGGAAAATTTTTCTCAGATTTTTTGTCCTAATAATCAAAATACGTCATTACCAGCATTAATGTCATACTTGGCATAGATACCGACATCGTCATCTTCATCGAGCATGACAGTTTGGTTTATTCAAACGATCTGCATAGTTTAGCATCAATAACATGTTCGAAGTCACGATTAAATCAATAAGAACAACTCAGACAATCATACAAAAGAACCTCTTTGTTCAAATTGTGCTTGCAATATTAATTCTCTTCTTAGAGCCAAAATTCAAGATAACAAAGTAATTTATACAACGATAAAATGGGAGAAGGAAAGTGTCACCGGCACATTTGGCTAGTAAGTCATCTTTCTTGTTGGCGATAAATTCCGAAATATCCAACAACATCTGGTAATCTGGTATCCCACCCATAGTTTGTGAAAAAAGAGGATCCGTAGTTTCAAAAAAAGAGGAAAAGAGTCAGTTTTTTCGGGCGAAAAATGCTAACTAATATTCTCGCAAGTGTAGAAGCACGTAACGGTGGCATATCTATGATCTGGCGAATCGAAACAGCGCAAAATGAAATTCAGTATTGTTCACATTTATTTTTCATCGTTCATAATATGCGCACTACAAAATGAGAAAACAAACGAAAACAACAGAAATTTCGTTCATTTATTGTTTTTTTCCGCCTAGTTGTGATCACTATTACTCTATATTAAAGATTGCATTATCGTTAACTATCTCTGTCTATTTTTTTCTTTTGCCACATCTCTTCGTTCTTTTGGATATATATATGAAAGGATACATTCAGATATAGTCAGTTCGAGTGCATATAGAATACAGAGCAGTGGCGGATCTAGCACTACGGCAATCCAACGACCGTCGCCCCCTCGCAAATGGAATTCTAATGCAAGTACACTACCAGACTTCCTTAGAAAAAATATTCATACTACCTCGGACGACATCGTTTAGAAATCGCCACCTCGTTGGTAGAATCCTGGATCCGCCCCTGATACAGAGTTAGTAAGTGGTCGGACCAGTTAGTGGTCTCCTTATTTCATGTTATTCCTGCATATCTATTTTTTATCATTACTTTTAAATATACTACATATATTGGATTGACACGTTATTTAATCTAGATTGCCGAGAGAGTTTCTAGTCTCACTTGATTGAAGAACACGAGCTTAACGACTAGTAGAAGTCAAGAGTAAAAATACGTGATGACATGAACCACCTGATGAGCCAACACTAACGAATTTGTTCATCAACAGCTAATGTGTTCGTGAAAAAAGAGGCGAAGTGGGAGGCCAGCTGGTAATGGAATTAATATTTGTTTATGTGAATGACGTTCAAGTGCTAAAATTCTACAACTAATTAGTAAAACTTGATGGAGTCAATGATAGTATGTTTGTTGATGAGTATAATTGCTCAATATCTGTATTTTTGATTTTTTTCGAATTTTTGTTGTCATCATTTTCACCACAACCTGTATATATTTTCAACTATATTACCACGACAATGATGTTGCTTTTTGTTTCACTTCTTCATCCTTTTCGTCACTGAATTCTTCATCAACACTTTTTTCACTTATTTTTTGCATTTCTTCTAAAACGATAACAACAACTTCATTCTAAATAATCGCAGAGCAGAGCACTAACATTATGAAATCAAAAGCAGCGTCACTTTCAACTTAAATTGCCAGAAGTTAAATTTGATTATGACAAAAAACAAATAGGTTTCAATTTCACGGTTAACATAAAAACACAAAATAAGTATCTCGTTGATGTGTATCTCATAAAAAGATCAACATTTCACACGACACAGCTTCACATTTAGAAGACGACAAGAAATCCAAAACGAAATCGAAAGCAATAGTATGCATAACCGGATTGTTTCAGCTTAAAAATTATCCACTTTTACACGATTCTTTCGCCGACGAAAGATACCACTTTGTACGAAAAAACGAGAAACACTTAACTTGCAAAACTAGTTTTGTGGATCCCGTTGTCACATATGGTCTCATAAAACATTATCGATAGACAAACAAGCAGCTTTCAGAATCAGAAATTACTACCCCTTTTTTGACCCTTTCTTTTTTGAAAAATTCATATTTTTATTGACGTGACTCGAGATAGATTCTTTGCACATAGAATATTAAAGAACCGTGCAAGCATAAGCATTATTCTATTCGAAATAAGGTAAAAAATTTCTTGATGATGACGCACAGTTTCTTATAACAGTATTGGTTGAAGTTTACCATTCATGTTTGACTTGTCCTTGGTACTTTGCCACATTCAGAAAAATACATATAGAGACATTACTAAAATTTGACTTCTTCATCCTAATACCTTCCAGTTGAATTTCACGCATTTCTCTATGTTCAGCGAATACTTGTTGATAGAATAAAATTGTGTTGTTCTTTTGAAATATTTTGCATCTTTAGCCGACGGTCGTCTGTTGTAGAGGCTCTATGCACGTTTTTTAAATGCTGAATAAAAAATTGTTCTATTGGTCCCACTTCAATTATAAGAAGCGAACAGAAATCCAAGCAGATCAAAGACAGTTATAACTGATTTTTTCATATATCAAACTCATTTAATCAATAATTTACTATATATTCAACGTCAATCAGTTAACGTATATAGTTTATTCGAGTGAGTTTCATTGATTTTTAAAATGTTTTAATAAAATAACTATCAGTATATTTTGAGGATTCAACTAAAATATGATGCTACAATTTTTCTGTCAAACTTTTTGAAATATTGATTTGTATCTGTTTTTTGAAGGAATGAAGAAATGCAACAGGAATATTCAATGCATCGCTGCAAAGCGAAATTCAAGGATATGGGTAAGTCAGCTCAAGTTTTTGCGTAAAGTTTGAAGCTCATTCGAAAAGAAACGTCTCATTTAGCTGCTAAAAGCTAGGACAAAATAAAAAGATTTTCAGCTTGTGAGACAGTTAAAAGGATTCTGGCTGATGAATAGCGCTGAATTACAATTTGAAGGTTTCTCTTGAGGCTTTTGTTGATATTGTTATTGTTTAATTTAGGTATAAACTCATATTCTCAGAATATCTCAGTTCTTCGTACACAAGGTGATTTATCAAAAGACAAGCTACCATTATTACCAATTTTACAGCAAGCATTTAATGTTAGCCGAGAACGGCATACAACAGAAGTAAAGCGAGCATCATACGACGAACAACCGACATCTAATCCGATTACAAGGTTTAAACATTTGTCTCTTTTGTTTGTCGGTCTATCACTCATATGTATATGTATGAAACTTTTAGTTCAAACGATTCTGCAACTACAATGAATTGGGAAGTTGAAGCAAATTATATCTGCCCTCCAGTTGTGCATTTAACGCCAGCTACAGGCTATATGCATCTAGCTGATTGTGTTATTCAAACATGTCCTCCAACGGGTGTTATTCCAAATAATCCAAATGTAAAAGCAACAATATTAAGTACGTATCTGTATCCCCTACAGTTATTTACTTTGACGCCCTTTTGCTTTCTATTTATCGTAGATGAAGATTTTAAACAATTAGTAGACGATGAGATTCGCCAACAACAAGATGATGTTCCAAGTGCAACAGCTCAACATCAACATACTATAATAGGAAATTCAAAGCAAAATTTTGCAAATTTTGGCTCAACTGATTTAAGTGGTAAGCATTAGGTGATCTATTTTAATCCTAGGGGTATCCAAACGCTTAAGCAAACCAGAAACTTTACATTCATAAGAGTTTCTTTTTCTCAGTTTATAATATATGGCATTTTGTCCATTTTTATTCTTTGTCAAGGATGTGTGTCTTGCAAAATGATAAAAGATATTTTATCTGTTTTTCTGTCTGTTTATTGGTAAACTTATGCGGATATTTTCTCTAAATTACAAAAATTATTCTTGGTTTTCTTCTTAGCTCTATTTTTTAATAAACAATTTCGACACTTGCTATTCGATATCTTTTACAGTAATAGTTTGAGTTTAGGTTCAAAAGTCATTCGATTAGTTCGTGCTAAGCAAGCCGGTAAACGTAAATCGAGTTTAGATACATTAATTGAAGTTGTACAAAAAGAATTACAAAAGGTGAATGGACAGTCCTCATCATCTTCGAATAATGCCGTATCATCATCGAATCAACGGACGTCTATAACATCAAAACACAATCATCATTCTTCTTATTCGAAATCAGATCATTCGACATCCCATCATAATCTGTCGTCACCATCGTTTAAGCGTCCATCTTCATCATCCCCGTCAGCTAATTTACTATCATCAGTTTTACCAGCATCCCATCCCAGTTCAATAACAGCACAGTCAAATCGATTCAAAACAGCAAGGAAAATTGTTCGTCGACCTGCTTCAATGTTCTCTCGTAAAAAGTCATTCGAGGATAATGACGATTATAATGATAATGAAATGACTAATTACGATAATCTTGAAAATATTGAAGATATAGTGCAAGAGACAGTCGATGCTTTGGTAGCAATGGCCACAATGAATACAGCGCCATTCGTTGTTAATATGTTGACTGCTATACCGTCTCAGCAGCAACAACAATTACAATCGATATCAGCAAATTTATCAGCAGAACAAAAGTCGTTTACAACTGGAGCAGTACCACCGACAACCATTACAAATGTAAGAATTTTGAATAATATGTAAAATACCTTATTAAGCTTTTTTTGTTTTTAGTTTCCATCCCATACGAAGAGTATACCTGTACCATCTTTACCAAGCAATTCTACAGCACCAAACTATTATCGAAATGATTTAGCTTTGCTGTCATCAACGGCGAGTGATATTCGAAATTCAATGCAATTATCACAACAACAACATCAACAAATTCAAACTGCTATACCGATATCAGCACAGCCTATCTCATCCACCTTTTTAACTCCAACGTTGCAACATATCAATCTGCATCATTCGACTGCAACAAGCAGTTCTACTATTGCTTCAACTTCTAGTTCTGTGAATAGCAGTTCACAAATATTTTTTAGTGATACTCCGAAAACGGTATCTCAACAACAACAGTCAGCATTATTTGTCACTCCCAATTTACCACGTATATTAAATATTCAAACTGTAGTCCCGAAACCAACAACCAATCTTCAACTTGGTGCTACAAAAATCATTTTAGTTTCACCGACAAATCATCATCCACAGAATCACCAACACAACAATCAACATCAACAAAGTCCAGTAAAATTGGTAAAATTTAGTAGCTGTCCACCATCGTCGCTGCAAACTGCTAGAACTATTGCTAGTCCAGTTCAAATTACAGCAACCAATGAATTCAAGTAAGTATTAGTAGAACCTTATTTCTACTTCGAAAACAATTTATTTCACCTTGGTAGTCAAATGAATGATCATTTTTGGATATTATTATACTTTACAAAAGCTTTCTTTACTTTAGCCAACAACATCAACAACAGCTTTTTCAAAGACGATCAGCCACGACTGCGACTGGTTCAACGATAACGTTACCTGCTAATGTTCAAATTGTTATGCCCACTCAGTCACAATCATCCAATTTACAATTTACTCGTACAAGCAGTGACAGTATCTCTTCAAACAATAATAAAAACAACTGTATATTTCGTTCATCTACACCAACGACATGTGATCATCTATCAATGATTCCTCAGGCAGCACAAGAAATAACAGTTACAACATCGCCGACACCAGCCTACAGTTTATCAATGTCACCATTACGATCGACGGATTTAGTGGATACATCACTTTCAACCAACACGTTATTATCACCAACAAATAATCAGCAGCACCAGCAACAATATTATTTTTCACAAAATGACGGATCTTCGCCGTTCAATGGAAATCACAGTGTTATTATAACAAATAATGGAAATTCGAAGCCCAGACGACGTTCATCAAGTAGCGCTCCTTTTGATAAACCTATTGGCAAAGTATTAAGACCAGTAGCAAAAGTATTACAACCTTATCCAAATGGTGAGTGTTTAGATTAGTTCAAATACCTTGTGATTTTCAGCTCCAAATGAAAAACTTGACCGAAATCTCTTTCTTCGAAAACTAGTGACTATAAGGCAAGAAAGATTTTTTTGAAAAAAAATATCCTACCATTTTCTATAGATGAGAATGTATTTTATTTAGCAATAGCAGTAAATAATTCAGCTACGACAAATATTGTACAACCAATGTCGGCTGTTGTTTCTACCAGTACAAGTCCAATGCATCATGAAGCAACTTCGATGACATCGCCTCAACAGCGGCAAACAGCAACTGCCGGACCTATGATTTATCGTATGACATCAATGAATCCAAGTAAGCCGAACAAAATTTGTTGTGATTATGACATGTCAATATCTCTCATATTTAGATGTACCAGTGTTTCGAGTGAGTACAGCAGCTAAAGCAACCGATTTACACTCAAAACCAACGCCAACAACCACAACCGTCTGTTACGAAAATAAACATAACAATGCTGGTGGTGCCGTTTCAGTTTTAGCTTGTTTTAAAACAACTAAAAAACGCAATAAAGTATGAATCGTTTTTCTTGTTGAAATCAGATGAAAGCATTATTTCTGCTTAGGAACGGGCCATTATGCCACGTCCAAGTGCTGATAGTGACAGTAGTAATGATCACCGTTTGATAAACAGTTCGTCATTGGTATCAAATCCGAATGGACTCATTAGTCATGGAAATACTAATGTGATGTTTCAAATGGCACAAACAGACGGTCTTAATCGACAACTTCATCAAAATCGATCGATCATCCGTACATCAAGCAATTCTACCATGTCATGCTCTGAAGAATCGGTATCAAATAATGTTTCATTATTGGCCAACATTCAGGAATCGAAACCAGTTGGCGGTGTAATTAACAATCGTATTAATACTATAGAACATCGAACGCATATTCAATTAAATAATAATCCGTCATCCGTAACAACAATAACAACGCCACTAACAGTTTCTTCACCGTTTCATTCCTCCTTTTCATCCGTTTCTGGCGTCAGTACACGGCCATTGATGGAAGATAAATGTATCCAAAGTAATCCGTTTGATGAAGTGAGCAAAATTCTATCTTTACGTTAGATTATTATTACTTAATTATTTTTCTAAAATAATATTGTGGAAATTTCAGGAACCAGAAGAAGAAGATCAAGACGATGAAGATGGTTCACAAAACGAAAAGAATGGCAATAATGAACAGCAAAATGAAAATAGTATGGAATATGATGGATCGCCTGTTCCCCAACAAGAAATTGTTTTATATTCTCAACAACATCATGAAGCTAGTTCATCTGCAGGTAATATATTAAATTTTTAGATAAGTTTTTGAGCAAACTAATTTTTCATGCTTATAGATCGAACAACTAATAAACGTATTCGTCAACGTGATAACGAGGCTTCAGCAAGAGATGAAAGTTGGACAGTTGCTGCTGATAGGTAAATAGATAAGATGGATCCATACAAATAGATCCCTCTTTTATTGTATGATATTGAACTAAAAATGAAATTATTTTTCTTTAGTTTACTTCGCAATGTTTTGTCTCAATATGGTTTTCGATTTCTTGATTTAAAATGTCAACAGAATTTATCGACAAAATTTGATACAATTCAAGCGAATTTAGTCGTATGTTTCAACAATTTTGTCTTCCATAGAATATAAATATTTATTTATTAAATTTTAGAGTGGAACTATAGCATCAAAAGATGACTTTTTTTATTCGGTCATGGATATTAAACGAAAATTATTAGAAAATGATCTATCAAAAATAGCGGCTGATAATTTAGAGAAACTTTTTAATTACTTTGAAACGCAATATCCAAAATTAAAACAGCATTCGACATATTCAATGACAAGTAGAGTAAGTTAATGTCAGTAGATTCGTATGCACAATTCGAATATCGAATCAAACAGCGAAGAAGAATTTGTATTCTAATACTATTCTCCATCCAAAAAAGAAATAACCCATGGCCATTTTTCTAATAATTCAAAAACGGAAAGAGCTAGGGCGATGGGTTTTTCAGATATGGAAAGAGCAGTTTATGACTTTTCGCAAGCTAAAAATATTTCAAAAATCGGTTTTGAAGAGATCTCTAGAAAACTCGTGCATCACGGGAAAATTATCTTCATTAACCATGGTTCGGTAGCTACAGGCACTTCATTTTATTGTTTTGTTATTTTGTACTTCATTTTATCTTCTTAACCTTATTCTGGATTTGAAATTAATAAGAAAAATTCTTTTTCTAAAGATCTTCTCAAAAACCGACTTTTAAAAAACTTTTTGCTTGCGAAAGATGTTCCATAAACTGCTCTTTCCATATCTGAAAAAAACCATCGCTCTAGCTCTTTTCTGTTTTTGAGTTATTAGAAAAATAAGCATTTAGTGTGGAAGGTGATTTTCTCCAGAGCTGGACAAGTCAAGTCGGACTTGACTTGGTCCAAACTTTTCGGGGGGGTATAACTTGGCTTGAGAAATTTTTTTCAAGTCAAGTCATTTCTAGTAAGAGATTTTCGTTTAAATTAGACTTTTTCTACCATGAAAGAGAGTTTCTGAGGCTATAAAAACTCTCTTACCCAAAAAGGTGCTAGCAAATTTTATGTTCTGCCTAATTTTAACCGGACTTGGCGGAAAAAATTTTAACGGATGACTTAACTGAAAATTTAAACTGAAATTTTTTTTAGTGATTTGACTTGACTTGTGACTTGCAAAACTCCTGGTTTGCCCAGCTCTAATTTTCCTCGTAATAAAATCATTATGTACATTTTTTTTCTTCCAGAAACGTACTCGACGGTAACAAACAATTATAATTAACGTTGAATTTTCAAGTGTTTGGCAGTTTTATGTAGATTTGTTACTTTGTTCCGAATCAAAGAACATCATCACTTTATCTATATCAATAAATATGTACACATATTTTTTTGTTTGTCTCTATTTTTGTCTTATGTGTTATGTTGTTCTTGGTTATGAATGTGACGCTTAGTTAAGTTGATTTGATTCCTAATTTTTTTAGTTGCTGTTTTTTTCTCTCCTTTTATTATTGTAAATAGACCTTTTTGCTTTTTAAGACATTATATGTTTGAAAAGATGCCCACCTTCATCAATTTCGTGTCTTTTGTTTTTGCTCGAATTCATTCAGATTCTCTTTTGTTTGTTTTGCTTAGATTTTAGAGCCAAAGACATAAAGCTTATTTTTATTTCGTTTTTTCGTTTCTGATATGAAGAAAAGATGTTTGGCCATTTACTTTACTTCTGCCACGCTTATTTCATCTTTAACATATTTTGTTTCTTTCTCTTTTGTTTTTCTCATATTGTATTTTTTCTGTTTCCTACGAAGCAACATCTGTTTTTCATTCGGACTTATGTGTGTGTGCGTGTTGTTTCTTTTTTGAAACATTATACGAAACGCTTGCTTTATTTTGCGTTAAGTAAAAATCGATTATTATGACATTTAATAGTACGCAACAGTATATACCCGATTAAATTTTGTACCATCTATTGCAAAAAGTTAAACATTTACGACTTTCAGCTAACTTATTAACTATGCAGCCATCAACTATTGTTAAGATTCTCTTTCGATCACTTGAATGAATATTCGATAAAACTAATGAATAGCAGACATGGTCATTTAAAACCCGTCTACATTTGAAAAAATTTCGTATTTTTCAAAACGTTTTTTTTATTTCTGCTCGTTTAGTAGCTTTGTGTGATTTCTCTATTTTAGGTACGTGCAAATTTTTGCAATGATCTTCGATTGACTTATAAGCTAACTTTTACTTATTGTTGTAGAGTTGCATAAAATTAAGATCGAAAAGCAGCACATCTTGTACATTGTGTCATTCGGATTCTTTTTTTTCTGTTTTTTGCTTTATGAACAAAGAAGATGTAGAGATTGATTTCTTATTGTAAATAAATTACGCAGTCACGAACGTTGTTTTGGTTCAATCTCTATGGAACAGAACACGCACACACACATGTCTTGTTTATCTTGAACAATGAAAAAATATATATATTTTTTTTTGTTTGGTTTTATTCTGTTCATTTTTACGGGGAGAAAACGAAAGATCTTGTTTTATTGTATTATTTTTTTTTTTGGTTTTCCTTTTGTTTGTACATATCCTCTCTATAAAATTATATTTATATCTATTACGCACACATACATACACCATAGCTGTATAATAAAATATGTTTATTTAGAATCGCTTGTGTTATTATTAATTATGTACATCTTTTCACTTTGCAATCTTGTCATTTACTAATGCTACCTTATATTTTCGGAAAAGAAAAAGACTGCACAGCTTATGATAGTTTAAGCTTACATATTCTGTTCAGTTACCGTGGAAAAAATCACGCGTTTAAAAGTTGTTAGACCAGTACGATGAGTGATATTGACCGAAACTGAAGAGAAAATATAATCCGATTTGATCGACTGTATTTTTCGATTTAAAAAAAAAAATTGTTTTCTAAAAGTTTTTATGAGAATTTCTGCTTGCGAATAAAAGACATGTGCTGAAGACAAGGCATTTCTTCTGCACTCCTTATAAGTTGATATTTGTGTAACTTTTAAAATATCAGAAATGAAAGAGTAAGTGTAATACTAATACTCCAGCATCATTTAGACAACACTCGTACTCGAGAATTTTTACTTCCAGTCGAAAAGTTTTTTTTTGTGCCTCGATGAGCGAACTGATATGAAGATGTTTGTAAAAATTGCTTCAACTTAAAAGTGTCAAAAGAAGACTGATACGATATCTACTCAAGATTTATTACATTGAGCGTTGTATCTATTTTAGTAAGAGCTACTTAATCGATGTGAGCGAATCGATCTTAAACGAATTTTTTATTGATATTTTAATGTTATTTATAAGAATATGCGTTCAAAGATAGGAATAGTACTTTCACTAAAAGCTCTAGAACTACGATCTCAAGAAGCAAAATAAACTTGTCCAAATACTAGTTTGATTGGATACCTCTTAGTGAAATAGATTGAGTGCTCGATGTAATGACTCTTGAGTCAATTTTTTATCGGTTCTCTTTTGCTACATTTAAGTTGAGGCAATTTTTATTTATATTATTTACACCATGAACTTAACTTCGTAATCTGAGATGAAAAATCTTGCATGTGTAAGTGAACGAGCACAATAAACTGTTAGTTTATTGCACGATNAACTTGTCCAAATACTAGTTTGATTGGATACCTCTTAGTGAAATAGATTGAGTGCTCGATGTAATGACTCTTGAGTCAATTTTTTATCGGTTCTCTTTTGCTACATTTAAGTTGAGGCAATTTTTATTTATATTATTTACACCATGAACTTAACTTCGTAATCTGAGATGAAAAATCTTGCATGTGTAAGTGAACGAGCACAATAAACTGTTAGTTTATTGCACGATTGAGCCTATGCTGTTATAATGTGTCACCACTTTACCGTTGCTCGCCTAAATTTTAGCAAAAACTGACTCCGATTAGAATTACAGAATTTATGGATAGTTTCTAAATTTGTATTGACTAGTGACCAGCGGTTAAACGGAAACAGCAAGCGTTTAACACATCAAGTGTTCAGATATATATCCTTTTCCTTTGTTTGCCGATTTCTTTTTCATTGAAAGATGATTAAAAATAAAATTAGAATTAAATACTAAATATGGAATAAAACACTGCTTGATTAAAACAATGCCACGAGCGTCAGATAATCCAACAACAACAAAATTTTCGAACGAATGCAACGATTGTGGACAAACTGGTAAGTAACAATTCAAATGTTACTTCTAAACTGGTATCTCTGAAAAGCCTTGTTTTGTTCTTATTTTAGGTACACAATGGTCTTCACTTAATCATGGTGTTTTATTATGTGATGAATGTTGTTCGGTTCATCTTAGCCTTGGAAGACATGTATCGCAAATTAAATCATTTAAACGTAGTCATTGGCCACCATCGCAATTGAATGTAGTTTAGATTACTATAAACAAAAGTTCACATCTCGACGACATTTTTTGTTTGTTTTAGTTGATACAAGAATTAAATCAAAATGGTGCTAATCTTGTATGGGAATATAACCTACTAGATCCACAAAATAAAGTTTTAAGAAAAAAACCAAATGCAAAAGACTCATTACCGTATGTATCTCTAATCATGCACGCTAGTTTAGTAAACGTTTTGATCAGGTGCCCAGATATAAGATTAATCAGACTAAACATGAAACAATGGTTTCAATTAATTTCTCAACTTATACTTTCTTTTCATATAAAAAGACTAAATATGTATTGTATTAGTACCGAGACAATTATCTAAGTATTCAATTATTAATAATTTAGTATAAAAGCGGATTTTATTCGAGCAAAATATCAACAGTTAGCGTATATAAATCGACTTAAAGATGAAACAAGTTTAACATTCGAAGATTTACATCAGGTACGGCTAGAGTAATTAAGGCGTAATGTATATTATTTTATTTTTTTTCTTCTTCGAAGCAACTTCATTCTATAGCTCGTACAGATAATGTAACAACCTGTCTACGATTTTTATCTCAAGGCGCTGATCCTAATTATAAAAATCCAGAAACTGGTACATCATCACTTCACGTAGCTGCTAGTCGTGGACAAATGAATCAAGTCGAACTTTTATGTATATTTGGTGCTGATCCTGCATTTCCTGATAATTCGGGAATATCTCCTGAACAACATGCAAGGTAAATCAATTCAATCTTGTTTTATATTTATGTACATTTATTATCATGGATTTTTAGATCAAATGGCTATATTGAATTAAGTGAACGTTTAGTCGAATTACAACATGAATTAACAGATCGTTTAACCTATTTCATTTGTAACAAAAGACCGGATCATAGGAATGGACAACATTTAATTATTCCAGATATCAGTGATAAGTGAGTGAATAATTCTTAGATTTCATATCTATCAACTAAAAATAAATCTACATTTCAATTTAGTTTAGATACATCGGATTCTTCACGATCGGCTCGACGAAAACTTCAACAGGTAACCGCCGTATATTCTGAAGTATCATAGTTTTATATATGTTTTTGTTCTAGTTACCTGATTCACTATTTGAAGATCTTGCAATGGATGTGTTTGATGAAGTGGAGCGACGAGAGTTAGACACAAGTAAATAATATTCATCTAATAACAAATAAAAAAGATTTCTGAGCAATTGTGGAATCGTAACTATATCTAGAAAACTATAGAGGAGAGCAGCGATTGGGTTTAATAATTGATTTTCATGCTACCATATTTATATACCGAATGAAGTAAAACTGTTTTAAGACTATTCATATCACCATCTATTATTCAAATTTTTATATTTTTTCTCTCTTTTAGTTTGGCATGCACAAGTTGAAAAACACTTACAACCCCTTTATGTTGTACCATTTTTACCTGTAAATTCAATATTTTCTGCTACAAGAAATCAGGTATGATTGAATCTTTATCATTTACAAAGGACAATTCATGAATTAAATTTTAAATCAAAGGGACGTCAAAAATTAGCGCGTTATGGCGTAAAAGAGTTTACAATATTAATTTATGACATACTAAATGAAATTCGTCGAAGACACTACGGTATGCAATCTCCTGTTCAACAATCAAAATGTGAGTAAATTTTTGTGTAAAGATGATTGAATGATAAATGACATCATATTTCTACTCTTTTTATAGTTCACACCATTCCACGTCAACATGTTAATATGAATAATAATACCTCTTTAATGTCGAATGATACGTTATTGCCAATGATGATGAATGGTATAGAGGGACAAACAGGAACATTCTCAAATATTTACAATGGAACAACATCAAGTGCGCTGATAAATGCATTTATTGATTCGGACGATGAGCCATTGTATGATAAAGTGGCCTCTGACGAAGATTACAGTAGTTTACCAATAAATCATAGATCAAAATTAATACACAAAGATAAGCAAGCGAATAATATGCAAAAATTATTGAAAAGAATCAAAAAGGTTAATGATAGATTTGAAATTTTATTGGAAAGAAATATAATTCTTCCTTTTTAGAATTCATCACACGATTACATCAAAGAGCAAAGTCCTGACATACTTCATTCTCCATCGGAGGTAATCTAGAAGTCGGTTTCTTTTATTCAATTATATAATTGTCTTTTTTTTAGAGTTTGAATTTATCGGATGTGTCGAATGAAGAAAACCATATTCGTTTACAACAACAGCATCAACAACAACAAAATAATTTAAAAACAAGAGTAACCAATACGGAAACACAATTAAAATTTCTGTCCTGTGCACATGTAGACTTAAAAAATGAGATTGCCGTATTACATCAGATGGTAAATGAGCTTTTAGTCTTAGACCAACAAGATTAATCAAATTATTTTTTTCTTCATTTAAGATACAACGTTTATTAGACGAAAGTCTCTTGAACAAAGTTGATCAACAAATGCTTGATATGGATAATCCGACAACGTCTCCCAATGATATTATGATGTCTAAACAATCAAAAACCTCTCGGATACAAAATAACGAAATAGTAATATCCACAACGACGACAACAAACACAACTACAAATGGCCATACTGATGGGAAGAATTTAGAAAAAGTAGGCTCAAAATCTTTTGTATTTGAGCATTTCAGTAAAACGTTTATTATATGTTTACCACTTTTTCTTGAATTACTGCTTATATCTAGCTTCATAAGCTTTCGATGTTAATTTCAAACAGGAGCTTACTTATCGAATCTGTAATACAGGATTCGAGAGGAAAAACATATTCAGTAGGTAATGATTTGAAATTGTTTAAAAAGTCAGATTAAATTTTCTACTGTTATTTTCTCCTCACTTCTATCATGCCATTTGTCTTCGTTAATCAAAAACAATATATTGCATGTTGTTTTAGTCACTTAAATTACCTCACACATCACTGTTATTTTCATCAAAGTCACAAAAAGTATATTGTTTTGTTGTTGTTTGTTGTTGTTTATACAGTAAATATATCGATACGATATGCTTTGGTTTACACTTTTTAGTCCAACTGTCAATTATTTGACAGTCAGAATCGAAAATCAAGTCCAATTATTGAAAGTGATTATGATAATACGACCATACTCGATGATTCAGATAAGTATGTCTAAATTGCTTGCTAATCAAGAATATGCAAAGTATTCGAGTTCATGATCGCCATAAACATGTGTATATTTATTTTAAGATCGATAACATCTCCAAATCACACATCTGGTTCTTATAATCGTGAAAAAAGGTATGATAACGTCCTTCTCGTTAGGTATACCACGTAGATTCCTATTTTTTTTTAATTTTAGATCAAGTCGCAGTATGCATCGATTTCCCTACGAAGATATTAAAATGAATTCATTAGCACATTCACGTCCGTTCAGATCAACTGACTGGGTAAATGGTGGGCAACCATCTTCTGGAAGTCCTCTGGCATCAACAATATCTCCTGTTGTACCTTCATCATCGATGGCACCAAACGAAATATTTGAACCTTCAGATATACAAGCCACTCGAGCCAGATCTTGCTCTGGTGGAAGAAATAAATCTGCAACTTCTCCAGCATGTGCACGGAAAGGTTGATTTCATTTTGTTTTACAGCTAAAGAATCTGTAAAATTTATATCGTGATCTGTTTTTAGTTCCATCTGGTCCATCGAGTTCTGATATTGATAAACGTACACGTAAAATCACGCATAGAATCGCCGAAATGTTTCAGCTTATAAAAGAAAATCAATTTGATTCGTATGTGTTCATTTCTTTTTATTGGTATGAATGACATTTTTTCCTCATTACAGGTTTTCAATGTGTGCTGATAGAATTAATCATTCGGTATACGATATGATCCGTCTGTTTCCTGAGGTAAAAGCGGTCAAGATGAATTTCGACGAAAACTAATTTTATTCGTTCCGCTTCAAATCAATTTGTTTTTTTATGTTTTCTTTTAGAATTATCTCACCGATGAAACTCACCGTAATCTTGAAATGCTGACAACAGGATCAGAACATCTTCTTTTACATTCAAAAGAAAAACGTAATCGTAATGAACAAATTCAATTGATTATCGATGACTCTTATAATATTGCATTAGCTCTGAAACGACTAGTAGTGTTACACCAACAACTATAGGCAGTATGTCATCCTTCAAACAAAATTTCAGCTTGTCATCATTTAATATGAAATAAATAATAAAAATGTGTAGTTTTTTTGTCCCATTTTTACGTCTATAACAGTGTGTATTAACGTGTTTCTTCTTTTCTACATTACTCGTGCTGTTGAGATTGAATGTAGAACCACCACCTGATATTCGAATTAATTAATTTACACTTGAGAAGTATGTTATCTGCAAATACGTTTTCCAGTAGTGCAATGTTTTTCTTTATGGTTTCTTTCTCTTCTTAATACGTGCAGTATTTAATCTTTAAGACTTTTCAAGTCAATTGATAATCATTTTTCTCTCGTTTGTAATCTCTTTATCACAATTCTTGATAGATTTTGTTTTTTTTATTTCACTTGTTTGTGTTAGATGAACGCGATCAAAAAAAAGTTTAACGTATCTTTTCTATTTTCATTTCTTTGTGGACTGTCAAGCATTTCTTTTCTTGGTATATGTGTATGTTTGGAAAATTAATATATCTCTGATTGTGCATCTTGTTTTGTACTATTTTTTCGTCAGACATTTTCTTCCAATTCGTACATCTTTCTTTTTTACAATATTATATTTGAAATAATCGTCAATCTTAACGAGCAATTACATCAGCAGACATTCTATCAACTTCATACAACCAAAACCTTTGAACTATGAATATACGTATCTCGATGAACATAGAATGCAAGTTTTGAGCAAATTAAGAATAAGAATTTTGTTTTATGAATTCTGTTTTAGAGCCCTTCTTGACCGTTATACTACTATTTTCTCCTACTATGTGAGCTTTATTTTAAAAGAAAAAAAATAGAGAAAAGATGTCGTGAATAGAGAGGAATTGACATACAAAAAAAAAGGGGGAAGAGGAAAACAAAAATGTAAAACAAAAACGTGTATTTTTCTAAATGGCGTTCGATACAACATCGATTTTTTTAGAAAACAAAAATGGTAACACTAAATAAACATTGTTATATAGAAACGGTGTTCAAACGACGCAAGAATGAAGATATATATAGCACAACAAGAAAAGAACTCAACGGCATGAAATTGATCAAATTTAAGACACACCTGTTTGACAACAAACAGTAACGGCAAAGGTTCATTTCAATTTCGTGAAACAATTAGTAAAATTTGTTGCACTGTTGACCTACATTATAACGAGCGTAGAAAAAAAGAAAAAAAAGTGCACTTAAATTACAAACACTCTTATATCAGAAAACATGAATAATCGGGGGAGACAAAGTTTTTATGAAAGAGAGAAAGAGATTGTCTACATTTCTTTATTCTCCATAAAAATGGCATAGGCACACACACCAGCAAAGACAGTAATACTTTACAGACGAGTAAAACAAATACACATATGGTCTATTCTACAAGACTAGCATCAAAAAAATGTTGCACGCTTTGAAGAAAAAAAAGATACAAATGCACACATATTTTATGTTTCGAAAGATGTTGGACGGGTTCGAAACTATTAAAAATTTTGCTGAAAAAACGAAAAACAATAGTTTTTTTGTCTTTTTGAAACTTTTTCTATATAAAATAATTTTATTTATATGACTAATTGTATTTAATATCCACGTTGGAAAATGAAATAGAGATTTTCAAAAAATAAGCTTCTAAAAACAATGAAAGACGAGAAAAAGAAAAAGAGTGATATTGTTGAAGCATAATAAATATATACGTAGTTCCTGAGCAACAAGCAAGCGCGTAAGGAGGGAACATGTGTATATATAGATACATATATGTGTATGTGTGTGCCAAATATCATTTTTACAATATGTGATTTTGTGTTTATGTTTGGATCTGCACAGATATTTAAAGACAAAAAAGAATCTGAACAGTGCCAAACATAATGCCCTTTAAAGAAAAAAAGAAAGTAACAAAGAAAGAAAAGAAAACAGTGATCATTTACAGAAATTCTCGGCGCAGAATAAAATAAAGAGTAACACTTGAGAACAAAAATGTGTGTTCACCGTATGCTAATCTGTACAAATATACTGCCATGTAATCAATCAAAAAGAGAAAAGAGAAATTACCCATGTCAACGAGATTCATAAAACATTGCCTGAAAAAGAACTACATTCTGAATGTTCGCATAAATAATCATCAACAAAAACATGTAGTTTTGGAAGACACTCACACTAATGAAACACGAGGATAAGAACACACACACAACGGAAAACAACAAGCAATAAATAAAACACAAACATAAAAAATACGCAACGAGCACTCGGTTCAATGTATAATATTGATAAATTAGTAATAATAACAATAACAAATAGATAGACAGAAAGACGTACAAAGAAAAAAATACTACTAATAGACCAATATGGTAACAAATAAACACGAGGCAAGGACAAATTTTAACAACACAGAAAATTTGTCGGTGACAAATGGCACATGTACAAAACTAAGGCAACAGAAAACAACAAAACGCGATGACTAGGCTTTGTCTCGCGAAAATAAAATCATTCTCTTAGAAGAAAAATAAAATACCATAATAACAACTGATGTTCATCTTTGTGAGTTTTGTTTGTTCGTCTCTCAAGGATAAAGATTAAAAGAAATGTTGAGACAGGTCGAAAGTGAGACGCGCGATAATAAACAAAAAAACACTCCTTTAGAAGAATTTTTTAGGGTGCAAAGTTAGAGTTAACAAATGTTGTTGTTAAAAAACATATATACACAAAAACAAAAAAAGAATGACTGAGTTTGCTTACCAGAACTGATTACCCTTTAACCGTTATAAAACCAATTCCTCCTGAATTATAGGCTCGATATTGTTTATGATAGTGTTGTGGTTGTTCATAATGATAATAATTATTATTGAAATAATTGTATGAAGGTGGACGTGAACGTTGATATTGAGCTGTTGGTTTTGCATAGTAACTTTTTGAAGACAACCAACGCTTTGATTTTGTTGTGCGCGACGCATTATCATTATCCGAACCTATTAATGTAGAATTTGACGAATTTGAACTTTCTAAAGTATTCGAATAAGATTATGAATAAGTAATATGATTTGATTATGGAAACTAAACACTTACCTTGTTGATCTTCTTCTTCATCATCTACTGTCTTAATTTGATTTGTATCAGACATTCTTATTGGACTCATCATATTTGAAGCATTATTAGTTGATACGGCATCGGAGTTATTATTGTTTGTGGTTTCTTCATTATCAGATGATGTTGCTGAATCACTCAAGTACCATGAAACAGGTGGTTTAGGTAAATCTTTAACATCCAAAGGTGGCTCTTGATATGTATTATCACCACGTTTTGGCGAATAAAATACTGGTACAGCTGGTAATGAATGTGATGCAAGGGCTGTTGTTGCTGGCGATGTCCGTGATGTTGGAATTTTTTGATGGGAGCGTGTTTGTTGATAACGAATAGTGGAAGAAGGAGGATAAGATGTTGATAAATGATGATTATTATAGTAATTTGAATAATGATAAGATGACGTTTTATTATTGTTGATTGCCATTGGATTTGCCTGATTACGTATCGTCGGACTTGATAAACAATGTTTCACTTTAGTACTATTATTATTATTGTTCGTTGAAACAGTTTTTGATAAATCAGGTATTGGTAATATACCAGGCGGATAATTACCATTAGGTAATAGAAATGACGATGTCTTTGTTGGAGACACACTACTGTCTTTTAAATAAGAATTTTTACGATAATTTGGCATTTTACAATATAAATAGAATATAATAATTGATTAATAGATAACAATAAAGAGATCTTGAAATAAAAGTCATGTTCGTTGTTTTGGATTTACAAGTGAGAAAAACAAAAAACCATCGTAATAAACTAACAGAACATCTATCTATTCAAATCTTTTTGAACACCATCCACTCAACTATCTATACAGATTTTAGTATACTCTATGTGCAAAGGTTCATAAAAAAGGGAACATTATTTCTATAGGCGAACAAAGCTTCTGGGCGAAAATATATGGTAAGAAAAATACTTCCTATAACAATGGAATAAAATAGAAGTCAACTGACATTTATCTCTCTTTAATACCATTGCTTGACGGTTCATGCGCTCCTCTCGTAAAATGTGAACAAAATTTGAAACAAAGAAAGGTCATGATTGAAATACATGAAAGAGAATATACTGGAAACAGAAAAAGACAAAAATTTTACAATACAACTCCTATTTATATCGACAAGAGAAATGAGAAAAAAAGCTTAAAACATAGTTCTTATATGGTCTATATATCTACCTATATAGTATAAAACGCACATATGTAAAGAAGGGGGAAAAAAAAGTTTTTTTTCTTTCTCTTATCGTCGGCCGTCGATGTCAAAACACATACCCTGATTTTGCGAAGGCGGAACGAAGAAAAAATAGATGTGTTGTTATGATCAACGCAAAATATAGAACCAGAAATACAACATATGTGCCACGAAAACAGTTTTCATCAAAAACTTTCAAATCATGAGAACACAACCGCTTACCTCACTCTTAACATAACTTTCTGATAATGTTTTTAAGACTGTTAAAGTTTCTCAAATAATTTCAAGCTAGAAAAACTTTTCAGCCTAAGAGTTCTTAAAATAATTTCACTTAAAAATCACTTTATCATAAAAGTAACAGTTTTCAACATTCGATAAGTTTGTATAATAAATATACGTAAATAAGAGTAGCAAAAAATCTGCAACATTAATGTACTTGAAACAAATTTGAATAAGTAATACATTGCCGTATTTACTTTTAAGAAAAAAAATGAAATAAACATGATGCACGATTATTATGTTCGTCTTGGTCATATTCAATAAATTACACACCGACAAAAATAAAAAGTTGTGTATCCAATCGATCAAACGGCAAAACAATTCAAACAACGCCCAGAAAACAAAACAAAATAGATATCGAAGCATGGATAAAAGTAATCCTTGAAAGGAAACGCCATCACTTAAAGCAAAAGTTATTTTCCGTTTCAGGAGAATAACTTTTAGAAATCACGTTTTCTTTTAAAAAAGTGAGTATTTCGTTATAAAATGCAAATCAACGTGTAGCCTGAACTTTTTACTTTGAGAACCTGTATCACTTTTTTGTATAGTATTGTTGTTGCTAAGACGTATTCTATTTCTGTGTGCAACTGCGCCTTAAACAGTTATACACATATTTGTACGAGTCTTGTGAAAATATTAAACGCGCTAATTTAATTTACCAGTTCACATTGTCTGAACTAATAATTTTTTCTTGTTAACATTTAAACGAAGCTTTTAGCGAGTTGATTCTAAAATTTTCTCCTTTTCTTAAGTGAAATGAAAATCTATGGGCAACAAACATCATCATTTAAAAACTTACAACGGAAAATCCATGTCACAAAGTAACGGAGAGTAGCATCATCTCAATCAACAGTCAAATATCAGTTTCTCATTTATTTGACATAAACCAGATCTCTGAAATTACTAGTACAAAATGCCCGAATAATTGTGAGAAATGCTGCGTGAAATTATTATGATATTTGCAGGTCAAGCAGACCTTTATAATGTAAATTTTAAAGTCAAAAAACTAGAAGAAGCAAGTTGGTTTTATTTAAGTTAACCCACTGATGTTAGCAACAAACAGTATTCCAGATGGTGTCTTCAGAAATAAATAACATCAACGTTTTCTGCGCTATTATTGTTCGATAAAACTAATTTCTCTTTTCTCATCGGGCATTAGTAGAAAAAACGCTATCGAGCTAAACACCAGCAAATAGGAAATATCATCAAAATAAAAAATGCACTAGTCACTCGTACTGAGTAATGCGACTACTTCGATAATAATTGACTTAAAAGAGACTAAAACAGTTGAAAAAGTTGATATAAAATCTGAATACAAGCAGAAAAATATTCCAGTATAGTATTCTAAACTAAAACTATCGAAAAACACAAAATCAATTTTGTACGAATACACAATCGAACACATGATCTTAGCTTTGCAGTAAAAGTTCTGTCAGTGCAACTCATGACGAATGCCTTTAAGATCTTATGATCACTTGTAGTAACACGTGACTGCTGATGGTGTTCATACATTGAAGAAACTTTGTCATTAAGTCATCAGTGAGATGATGAAAATCTTAATTAATCGATTTACATTACGAGGAAAAAACCAATATATAATCTTTTTTTTATACTCTCTAGCATGAGTGATATGTTGTTTTTCATTCGTCATAATTATAGACAAAAAAAAATATGTGGGACTCCTTTACATGTTCTGTCGTCATTATCAATAACGATGCAATTGTGTATAATTAAACTGGAATGTTGTGCAACATTTATTAAAATGTCACTACTCAAGCAAGTCGGAATTTAGACGCATAAACACATAAACCTCAACAATTCCATTTGAAAGAGATCGAGATAAAGAAAGTGGGGTCAAAACATGCAGTAGCAGCACGCTTCACTTTTTTTATGCATGAAATAAAATATAAAAACAAAATGACCCGAACTGTTTTGCCCTAGTTTAGATACATAGACTACAATGAGAAAAAAAACAATAACCTGTTTCCATACAAAAAATTGTTAGTTTTTAAGTCAAAAATGCAAATACTGCATAGTATCGAATGTAAATATATCTATCCCTTTTCATTCTTTTTCTCTATCTCTCCCCATGACACACATAACATGCACTGGCAAAATACAGGATAGATTTGCTTGTTTTTCGTATATTTACCACACATAACATAAGAAGTATCTAGAAAAAAACCGGTTTAACTTACTTTCTCTCTCAAATGCATTATTCATAAGCCCTTTTTTTCGTATCCTGCTGTTTTATTTGACAAGCAAAAGAAATCGTCATAGCAGGCCGCAAAAATCTACTATAGAAAAGAACAAATAAGAAAAGAGCTGGCGAATCAATATTTTGTCTATTATTTGTTGTTTCCCTTCATCTTGTTCGTTATGTGCAATGATTATAATTGAAATTAACATGTAATTTACATACAACAACTTGCAAAATATATGAAATTTATATATACGCGCCTCCCTTTTGCATGATATTGATATCCAAGACAACTGAAATCTACTTTTTCAAAAACAACAAGTTACTTCATACAACATTCGACCATACAAGGTTTAAGTAAACAGATTGGATTTCAACCATATTATAAAAGATAATAACGCGATGAACAAATAATGTATATTCAGGTTTCTCATTTATTCACTGAATAGCGCTCGGACACTAGTAGGCGAAGCTTGTACAGCAGTAAGTACCTTTTTCTAAAAGGCTTGCCAGTAGTGTATGTTACTTTTTTCCAGAAAAACTAAATGACGCTATAATACGTTAGCTTGGAAATTTGAGTGTAAAAACTAATCTTATTCAAAACTAAAAAACTAAAAACGTAAAAAAGGTAGTTTTACGTAAAAAACCGTTCAATTCTTTGATGTTCAAACAGATTTACTACATGAATAAACTCAAGTAGATCGCGTCAGCATTTTTTTATCAGCAATTCGACAGTTTCATAAACGAATGCGTTCACACATATACATTAAGTTATCAACAGGAAACGGCTACCCATCATTTACATAACTTTTGCTCATTATTCTCTCTTCTTTTACCGCTATATAATAACCCTAAAGGAATATTACTACTGTTATCGAGCAATATCGTGTGTGCTCTTCGATACTTTTCTCAGTGTCAAACTACGCTGCGGGTTTGAAAAGCGAAGAAAACACACAAATCAGAGCGCCTCGCAGCTTCCTCATATATGAGTAAGCACTACTTACTACGGTTCATTTGATAGTGATAATGCTCAGATATTTTATTTATTGTGCAAATCATTACTAGTAGTAGGGAAATGTCAAGAGTTTTGAATTTTAATCCATACAGTTGGTAGCTGATCGTTATTAATTTGGATATTATATGGAGAGAGGCTGAAACCTGAAAAGAACAAACAAAAGTAAAAATACCATATATTCTCAAACTTAAAGCAAAATACAATATATCCTCGAGCCTTATTCTACGAAATAAAACTCTTTTCACATTGACTTCAATGCATAAGTGCTTTCTTTGCAAAATTCGAACATTGTTGTTGCCTAGCAAAATGACTGACTGTGTAAAATAATGACGATTTGATAACCGTAAACTCTCAGATCAGAGAAATCACTCATTAAAACCAGAAATCTACTGTGATTTATTAAAACTAAAGATATCCATATGGAAGTCACATTATTTGTACTGACAATATTATGGACCATTTTCAACCCTTTCCTACCGTATTCGATATAGGCACAGACCCGTGATTCTTCGAAAGCACGTTCGTTTTTGATGACTCATCGATTTCTTAAAGTACTACCACGAAAAACATTAAAATTTCAGTCTAAAGGATCTTTCGTTGGTGAGATACTCCACAATAACGTTTTTAATCATTGATTCTCATAATCTACTCGGCGATGAAATCGAGTGGAACACAATAAGTTTCGGATAAAACCAAATCTCGAAAAAATTGGAGCAAGCAAGTTTTTCTGATTAACAAACTTCTTGGTTTTAAACATAATAAAAATTAAATCGAAAAAGTGTACTACTATCCTGAGCGACTATACGGACTCTGCCAGAATTAATCAGTGTTCGTTGAACACAGAGCTGGGCTAGTCAAAAATGATTTGACTTGACTTGGCCTGACTTGAAATTTTTTTAAAAGACTCGACTTGACTTGTGACTCGGCATAAAAAATCAAGTCAAGTCATGCATATTTTTAAATCTCTTATACAATCTAATTTTAACCTCCTGAATGCCGGAAGGCATCTGTAGATGACATAAAGGAAATTTTATATGTTGCATATGCTTTTTCGTTCTATCGATTAAACGGAAAAAAAGTGGCAGAGGAACACATGTCACGAAAACAACAGAACGCAATGAGAGATATTTAATCGTTTTTTACATATGCATGCCTTTGAATGCGGAAGACGAAAAATAACGGCATTCAAGCGGTTAAATAATAATTCATAATGGGGTATAGTAAAACATGAAGATACCCACAGACACTTACAGACACCCACAGACAGCTGCACAGACATCCATTAATGTCTGTGTAGCTGTCTGTGGATGTCTGTGTGTTGTCTTCATGTTTTACTATTACCCTTCATAATATTTTGGGAATGTTGATGTTATAACGTAACGTCTCAACTAAGATACTATCCATATTTTAATCAAGTATCTCAGTTGAGCAACCATTATTTCTGCGAAAATATTCGTTTCTCAACTGCGACACAATTTTGACACGTGCGTTGAAACGTGCGATAGGCGAGTTTCATGAAAAATATTTTTTTCATATCTCATCCCCAACAAAACATCTTTTAAAACCCTCGGGGGGGTTTGAGTTTTAGGCCATGCTGATTCTAATGGCGTTCTCAGTCTTGTCACATTGCTTAGAAGACTCAGTTTACTGGAAAACCAGTTTTTAAGAAACTCTGAAAAACAACCAAAGTTTTGCTTAATGAGCCATGCTTGTAGCCCGCACATTTCTGATTAAAAAAGCCCTAAATATTTATTGTCAGCTCAGAGCTACAGAAATAAGAAGAAATTAATTTAGGGCTTTTCTTGTAAATTCTATAACTTTGCAAAGAAAGGTCATGTAGAGTGGGGAGAGGTCTCATTTTAATCAGAAATGTGCGGGCTACAAGCATGGCTCATTAAGAAAACCTTTGGTTGTTTTTCAGAGTTTCTTAAAAATTGGTTTTCCAGTAAACTGAGTCTTCTAAGCAATGTGACGAAAGTGAGAACGCCATTAGAATCAGCATGGCCTAAAACTCAAACCTCCCAGAGGGTTTTAAAAGATGTTTTGTTGGAGATGAGATATGAAAAAAATATTTTTCATGAAACTCGCCTATTGTGCAAGAGTGCAGTGTGCAAAGGTCTATTATTTAATAGTTCTACAAAATCTATAAGAATTACAGCGACTTTCACGCCATTTTGCATACTTAGGATAGTCAAGAGAGATACATCATATACCTAATTTCATTTCATTCACTATTGAATAATAGACCTTTGTATGCCAGGGCTCGAAACAGGCCCACACTTCTGAGGCCTGCGTCAGACCTGTAATGTTTAGATCTGTCGATATATTTCCTGGGCCTTGCCTGTCTGCCTGCTATTGTTCTCGGCCTACCCTGGCCTGGTCTGTAGAAGTCTGGTCATTTTTTAATAAACAAAATGTACAAATAATAGTAACATAAGATGAAAAGAAAAGTGACAGATAATTAAACAATATATGAGTAAAAAAATTTGGTTTTTGTTCAAGTATTTTCTGAACTGATCTAACTAACAAGATATCCTCAACCGTGTCAGGATTTAGATGCACGGCGTTCATTAATAACCAGACTAGGCCGCCTGGCGTTTTCAAAGGTCTGCCTGAATCTATTTGAGTTTAGGCCTGGTCTACCTTAGCCTGGTGCAGGCCGAAAATTTGTAGCCTGGTCTGTCTGTAACAGGCAGGCCCAGGCAGGCTGCCTGGCCTGGTTCGAAGCTTTTTGTAGACTGCACTCTTGCACGTGTCAAAATTGTGTCTGGGTTGAGATACTTGATTACAATATGGATTGTATCTCAGTTGAGTCCAAACCTGTTATAATATAAGTAATATGAACTATGTTAGGCTCATTAGAGCATTTTCTTTTTTATGATTATCGTTTGAAATACGAAAAAGAAACATCGTATCTAAACAAAAAGCCGAAGCTCATAGAAAATCTGTAACCTGCCCAGTTCCGCTTTGGAAATTTTTCTACGGAAAAAATTTCAAACATAACTTGTGACTTGACTGGAGAATTGTTTTTATTACTCATGACTTGACTCGACTTGATTTGAGAAAATTTTTGGTGACTTGACTTATGACTTGGAAAACCCGTGACTTGTCCATCCTTGGTTGAACGTAAGTTAAAGTTGAAAACATGACACGCAAAAGCAAACAGTATAGGAAATAGTTCAAAACTCGAAGGACACAAATAGCTTTGAATTATCAAATCTTTATAACTTTAACTTACCATTGTTGTAGTGTATTGATTGGTGTAAAAAAAATACTTTTACATTTTTTGTGTTTTTAGTTTAAACTAAGTTTATTAAAACAACAAATCGAGCTATGTTCATTACATGTTGTGACAATTTGATCAAAAGAGAAATACAGTTAAATTGCTAAAAAGAGCTCAAACCACTAACTAACACGACATGAATAAAGCTGTTCAATAATCCCACAGATCTGCAGCTAAAGAAAAGAAATCTTGCCGGTTAAGTACTACCGCTAAAATGTGTATACTCAAGACTTTTATATGTTTGGTTCGATCATCAGAAAGTTTTCGACAACAATATATCGAAAGTGGTGGCATCCCATAAAAAAAGTTTAGAATTTGCTAGTTCCAAGCATCAGATCTTATAGGAAGCGGCTAATTTCAATCGAACTTCTTGGCCTTATATATGTCCGAGATGCGAGCTCTGTTTGTATGTGCGAGCAGCAAATTTACGAAAAACATGGTAATTTCTTTCTTTATGATATGAGGCAGACGAAAAAAGACAACGAATTAACTCATCTGTTCCGAAGTCCGAGCAGTTTCACTTTTATGAGACGACGAGTTCTATTATATCAACGTGAATAGAAAAATAAAGTTCATGCAGAGTCGCGGAAAAGTCCTTTTCGTATTCAGCACACTCGATAATCCCGAAGATTTCGTATTTTTGCTGAGGAGTACTGCCAACAGTTGCGGAAAACTTTTCAAACAAAACGGCAGAAAAAAATTTCTATGGTAAAGTAATATTCGTTTCAAAAATTTTCTTGAACTTTTGACAATACATCTCGCAAAAAACAGAAAATCTTTGAGATTATCGAGTATGGTGAATACGAAAAGGCACATTTCTAAAATTCTAAATGAACTTTATTTTTCTTTCGGTGACACGAGAAAAATGAGAAAAAGTAAAACCATATTTGGGAAGAAAAGAACCGGATAGGTCTCAGGCGAGCGCCACGTGTTGCCTGATTGATTTTTGTTACAAACAAAAAGGATAAAGCAAAGGTAAAAATTTGACTTTCTAATTCGGGAAAACTTAAATCAATATCGAGAACAAGAGTCATAACAAATTCCAGCGAGTTCATCATAGCATTTCATTGGATCAAGGTAGGAAAAGAAGAAACCATATTAAACCAATGAAAAGTATAACACCAGAATCCTAGCAATCCGATTTTGAATTATAGTGCCAAGATTTCCACGATGAACCCTAAATGTAAAAAAACAACAACTGAGACATGTTTTGTTCAGTTCAAGCAATGGAAAAACTCCCATCTTACTACTCCTTTTATCAGCGCGTATTTTTTTGATAGTACTCTTCTATGATGTAGTGGCGTCTATGTTGCAGTATGCTTGAGGCTAACTGCCTCAAATAAAAACCTGGGGGTATATTACCTAAGTAAATGAGGAAAATAATTCTAGAAAACGCACTGTTCATATCAGAAGATGAGTTCTTTTAATAAAATAACATGAGGTTTCGATTTTCTTGTACGCACGTTTTCTTTTAACCGTAAGGTCAATGAAAGGGAAGACTGATGGCCTCAAACCATGAGAAGGACATCCAACATTGCTATAAAGGGAGGAAAACTCGATACTTTCTTTTATACATTTTATCTGTGGCTTTGTTTCTTTATTCTCTTCTTGCTTCTGTATGCACAGTTTTGTGCTTGTAATTCGTTAGTTAGTGGCTGTGATGGTTTTTATGTTGTTGAATTGATTTTGAATTTAGCGTCTTTTAGATTATGCCTGAACCGATAAAAGATATCGAAGATTTTTTCAATAAAACAACAACTAAATTATTAAAGACACAAGGGAAAGTATGCGTCTATTTGATTTTTGTTTTTCATATTAGTTCAGAAATTTTTTTTAGAATTTTATTAAAATTTATAATGAACTAATTCATGTTACAAAAAAACGTGCATCAAAGCTGAATGGATCTATTATTAACTTACTTCAGCTTGCTTGCTCGTGGATTGAGTGAGTATTGTTTACTTTTCTTTATATTTGTATCATACCTCTTTTTCTCTAGAGATTCAACTTGTACGCCAATCTGGCAACCATTAATTGATATCTCTGCTGAAATATTAAACTGTTATGGTTCGTTCGATAGTGATGATGCTCAGATATTTGATTTATTGTTCCAGCCATTACTTGAAGTATGCCACACCAAAGATGATAGTAATCATCTAACTTTTTATTAATCGGTTTTATAGGATAATTCTGAAGGACGATCGGATTTATTTATGTTTATCGAACGTATTTTAACAAAAATTCAGGCTGGTTTTAGTTTCTTAATTAGCGATGTGAGTCTACTTTGTATCATTTGCTTTTGCTTCACACTCTTTTCCTCGCCTGTTTTTAGTATTTCAAAAAAATGTTTACAGATGCGTTATCGTCAAATGCAAAATCAAAATTGCAAGAAAGTTATAACTTATTACAAATCGTCCATATACATATACCAGATTCAATTCATACCGTATTGCATATTCATCATTTGTATTTAAAAGTAAGAAGATGAAAAAATTCACATCATTTTAGACACTTTTCTGAGACTTTTTTGTTCTTTCTATAGAGTGAAAACATAAAACAACGTGAAATCGGTATTAAATTTCTTATTGATGTCCTGTCTGGCGTTTATACTGTTAAATTCAAACAAGATGAATTACCTATCCTTGATGACTTTTGCGCAAGGTTAGCGAGTAGTAACATTGTTTTTTTATACCTTCTCCTTCCCGTATTTTTCTTTTTTTTTCATAGATTTGGTGACAATGAACTTTCATGTCAACAGTTAATGGTTGCAAATCTGTCCACATTTTTATTACGTAGCAGTGATATTACAAGCAAATTAATAAGTAGCGTGATTTTCATTTATTAGATTATCTAAATTCCTACTAAGATTCCTTTGAATTTAGAACCAATTCTTGATTGCTTTCAATCTGTAGACACATCGTTGAGCATCTCAAAAGCAATTGTTGAACAAATTAGTATAGCAATTAAAGATTGTTATCATGCAGCACCAAATGAATTATTATATTTATTATTGTCTGCTTGTAGTCATAAAGCGGTACGTAGAGAATAATGAGTTAATGAATTCAAAAATAAACTTTGCAGCTGCCTTTCTGCTTAAAGAAACTAGTTTACTTAACTGGTTATTAAAATGGTAGAATAAAGTGAAAATCTTACATTGACGAGAAGTAATCTCAGATGAACTAGATTGCTTAAAGATCATTTATACTCTTCAAAGATTAACCAAATATTTTACTTAAAAGACATGCGACAATTTTTGTACTTTGTAATATTGAAGATGTTTCAATTTTAGCCTCATGTTGCTATTGAATGTATTCATACATGTTCGTATTTATATCGTATTTATTATGTCAAAGATACTTATTCATCACCTACAAGATTGCGCCTGGAAACAGTACCACGTTTTATTTTAGCTGCAGCTATTGAACATAAAGATATTGGTGTGCGGTAAATAAGTCATAAAACATTTTTTTTAAATGAAAAATTTCTTCACCCTTATCATTTTCTTACTAGTGTCGAAGCACAATGTTGTTTTTTTCAAAATATTATTTTTGAACGTTATCGTCCATTAGAACGAACGCGTCAATTTTTTCTTTTTGCACAAACTGATCTTGGTCGGGATGGAATTAAAAACTATGGCAAATTATTAACTTCTCAATCTGAGTACGTTGAACTTGTCTGATTACGACTAAGCATTGATTTTTCATCTCTTTTTCAGATTACGCGATCTTGTGGATAAAGCTTTATCAAAATATTATTCATCTGATAATTCTGAATTATTCATTGCTGATGAAAGTTTAACTGAATTAAATGATGATGCTAAACGTTTACTACAACAGATCAGTGACTGTAAGTAAATAGAAGAATGTCAAAATTTATTGCTAGTACTATTTCGATTTCTTTTCTAGTGTGTTTTTCGAAAAAAGATAATGGCGTGAGAAAGATTCATAATTATTTCTCAACTCTCGATTCATCATTCAAAGAAGAATTGCAAACCTTGCGAACTGATTCAACACTGGATACATCGTCTCTATCATTACAGAAAACAATCATTGTATACGAAGAAAAAAATGCTTTCTAAGATGAGTTTATTAATTCGAGTTCGTTTTTAGGACAGTGCTGATATGTCAAAATCGTCGTTATCAGCACAATCAATGCTGGTTTATGAACGTCTTTGTCCTCGTTTACAAATCGTATTCTCACATGATTTCTTAGAACAATTTCCAGACGCTGCTCAAACGTATTTCACAGAAGGTACATTGCTTGATATACTAATATAAAATATAATTCATAAATTCTTATTCTGTTCAGAAACGGCTAGAAATGATACTGACGATGAAGAAAAAGATATGAGTGATAGTGAAAAAGCAAATGTGGAACAAACTATTAACAACTATGAACGTCGAGCTATACGACAAATTGGAAAGTTAGCTAAAGTAAGTAAAATCATAAGATAGTTGTTCTATTTCGTCAAAGTGTCAGTTATTTTTTGAGGTAATATGTCCAGTTATTGAAGCTGCCATGGACGTTGAAATTCTAGAAAAATTTGTTGGTGTGATTGATGAACAAAAGCCAGTTCTAAGTATATTTTAAATCATGATAATTTGTGATTTATAACAGATCATCTTCTAAACTCTAAACGTTTTTTGGTCTACTATATGTTTATCTCTCAACTTATCTTCAATAAAGCCTCATGTATGAAAAAACCAGTAAAAATCGAGTGTAAATGAAACAAGAGGAATTTATTACAAAAGCAATATCCTTTTGACAGAAATAGATCAGAGACCTGTTCTCAAAACAACTTAAGTGCGATCTGTTTCTCAAAAAAACTTAAGTTTTACTTAAGTAGAAAATTTCACTTAAGTAAACAGAAAATTATACTTAAGTTTTGTTAAGAAACTGGCCTCTGACATAATACTATAATATTTATTAACTATTATTTTGAGTCTTCTCTTTGTAATTATTAAGATACATTTTTGATAATTTACTGATTCAGTCTTTGTTTCTCGGAATCACCAAAATTTTCCGACATGATTTTTCTATGTTTATTTATTTAGATACGTTTATCTATGCATTATTAGCAGATTTTGGTGGTTTGTTGAATCCTGGCGCGTTGAAAAGTGACCTTATTGAGTATGTACAATGATTTTATGACATTGTGTACAGTTACATGTTTTGTTTTTGTTTACGTTAGCCATTTATTTGGCGTTATTTATAATGATATTGTTAATGGTGCTTCAACAACAATTAGTAAATGGGCTATTCGTGCATTTGTCCAAATAATTGGTTCAAATCAAAACCATCTTGAACAGTCATATATTGACCTATTTGAAAAAGTATTGTTCTTATTTCTCTCTCCAAACGAAATTTTTTATTGTTATTTTTTTATTTCTAGACAAAATCATATTGGATATTAACAGATGAAGATGTTGCTGCACCCTCCCGATGGCTTCTGTTAAGTCATGTGGTTAAGCATGCACCTCAAACAGATACAATGTTTAAAATTATACGTCATTTATTTAAGATGATTCGACAAATTGCAAAAGTATAATAGCAAAAAAAAAGATAAAAAAAGAAAACCGAAATTATTCGTCTACTTTCATTTTAGACTAATGGTCATACGAAAAAAGAACTAATGAAAAATTTTGATATTATACCAAAAAATATTCAACTTAGAGTAAACTTTATAGAACGACTATTTTCTTCACTCTACTTTACGTTATTTTGTAGGTAAATCATTTAAAATTTTTATCACGTTCATGCTATCCACTCTCTGCTCAACGTATTCAACATGAAAAAGATGTCATTGATGAAGATGAAACTGTCGATGATCAAGAATACGAAAATCCTATACGTCATATTATTGATTTTCTATTGGATTTAATTAATGATGTATTTTTCTTATCCGATGATGAGTAAGTTATTTGATTTGTAATAATAGTTTTTCTCTAAATTTAATTTTTATCATCAATAGAATTGGACGACATTATGTTCAATTACATGCTTCCTTTGAACTATTACGTATGATTGAAATAAATGAAATTTATCATTTACTTAAACCATCTGATTATGTAAAACTTTATACAATTGTAACAGTAAGTTTGGAAAAAAGATGAGTAAATTAATCGATGTATGATTCGTTTTTTCCTTTTATAGCATGAAAATTCGAATGTACGTCATCAATTTTTAGATAGATTATTAAGTAAAATTGTTCAATGGAAATTAAGTGTTATATTTCTTGGTTATACAATTGCTGTGCCAAATGATAGTGAAGATAAAGTGACACAAAAAATATTAAAACAAATAATTGAACGATTATATATTTTATCTTCGAATGAAAATAGTAAATATGATTGTTTTTATTAAAATAAATACTAACAAACAAAAAAAAGAATATTTTCATTTCTCATTTAGCTAATGCAGTTCGAATGAAAATATTACCAGAAAAATCAATATCATTGATGATTTATTTACATGCACATAATAAAAGTCTTATAGCCGAAGTTGATAAAGAAATATTGGATTCAATTACAACGTAAATTATTTTCATTCTTCTTGTTATATAAAAAAAAACAAGAATAAATGTAAACAAGATGTTTTCATTTTTAGTTCAGCAAAATTTAGTTTGAAATGTTTGATACAATGTCGTGAACGGCCAAAATATTTACATGGTACAATACCAAATTTACTTTTATCAATTAAACACAGTCGAGCAAAAGAATATCCGGATGATGAAGATTTAAATAAAGTATGTATCAAATTTGATATATTATTCGATAAAATAAATAATTTCATTTTTTTTTTCTTCTAGAGAATTTATTTAGTTACTGATATATTTCAAACTGTATTTAGTGAACTATCACCATTGGAATCATTTGAATTTAGTTCAAAAAATAATAATAATCCCGGTGATCCACTATTTTTTACACAACCAAATTTTGTAAGTTATGCGATTGTAAAAATGTTCATATTATAATTATTTATTTTTCACTAGTCGTGGAATAATACAGATTCTTATTTACCAAATTTTTATGGTCAAAAACGGTCACGAAAGAAAACGAAAGAAGATGTTTTAGATAAATTATTAGGAAATGATACAACAACAGAGAAAATTGATGAAACAACAGATTCTACAATAGCAAATATCGAAGAAGTAGATGATAAAAATCTTCGAGAACAAACAACTAAATCTGATCAAGATGATGACGAAGAGGAAAAAGAAAATGAAAGTGAAACAGAAAATGAACAAAAAAGGTTAATTCTTTAAATTAATTCAATAATTGATACATATATCAAAATTTTGTTGTATTAATTTGTAGTACGATAATGACAAGATCGGGTAGAAAACGAAAAACACCCGGAGCAAGACAAAAGGCAAGGTAGGCTATTTTGTTTAAATTTATTCGAATTTATTGATTGAATTTTCTACATGAATACGGAAACAGCTAGCTATTGTTGAACTTAACGTTTTTTCTGAACTTTGCCTACTTTCGCATATTAGTGCTATTCAACGAACGTTTATTTACATTTGTAGATCTTCGAAAAGAAAATCCAAATGAATGCGTTTTTTCTTTTTTTTTTACTTATGTTACTATATTGTTTTTATGAAATTTAATCCAGATAAACTGATTCTCACTCTTTTACGTAGAAGATTTCTTTTCGGTGTGTTTTTTTTTATACATTATTTTTTTGCTGTTTTCTTTTCACTTGAACATGAAGTCATCTTTTTACAATTTTTTTTTTCTCACTTAGCATAATCTGGTTTTGTGTTTTTTCTGTGTGTGTATATAAATGATATTGAAGTGATATGCACAACTCGAACTTTATTTTTCGTTAAATAAAGACATCTAGAAATTAAAATAAATTACGTCACAGGAGAAAAAATTGACCAAATGTGTGCTTATTTTATTGGTAAATATATTTGTGTGCAAGATTATAAGATGTGACATCTGTGATTGTTAGACTTTGACATTTAGAAAGACCATCTGAGTTTTCATTTTATGACTTATCACTCTTTTCGAACTTTAATGTTAACAGATGTAATCATTTATCAGCCATGGTGTACGAAATTGTTTAAAGTGGACAAACTGCACATACTTTTATTTATTTATTCGCTCATTTCTTCCAGAAATTAAACGAAAAAATAAACATTGTATTTCTATGTAATATTTTCTAAGATTTATGTCAAATAAACCAGCTAATTATTTATTTTAATCTTAATTAAATAAACCTGGTCAACATTTAAAAAGCTTTACAAGGTTAATCTTTGACTCTGTCAATAAAAAGATGGAGGTAAGTAAACTGAGAGTTTTTCCTAATAGACTTTAAATACAAGAGTTGCTAGGAAAGTACTCCTATGAACAGTGTTGCTAACAAATAAAAAGTAGAAGTAAAATATCAAGATTAATTATGGATGTGAACACTTTTACTTCAAAGTTTTTATTAAAAACACTAGTGAAGGCAAATAATGTACCTAAGTAATGAATGAGCGAGCACATTTTTAATAAAAAATTTTATAACAAAAATCATCGTAAAAATTTAGTTAATAATAGTGATGTGAAGATGTTATATTTAGAAAAATCTTCGTTCTCTGACCTTCGTTCTTTTTCACCTGCATAACTGTATTTTACCTATTTGTTGTGTTTACTTAATTCTCATAAAAATGAATGGTTTTTTTTCTTCTTTGCATTATGCTTATTACAAGGTAAATAGAAAGGTAAGAGAAAATTGTACAACTTCTTAGTACTTTTATCTTAATTAACGTAGAAGACAAGGCGACCGTTATTAACTGTTAACTAAAGCAGCATGTAAAGTTTTTGTTTCGTAGATTTCAGGAATTTATGACACTATTATAATCTCAATGCATAATCATTGTTAGAGGTCAAATCTCTTTTATATTTAAACGCTGCTTTTTTTTTGTCTTAGTTGATCTGATCTGCTAAATTACATCTAACTTCTTGTTAATTAATATTTATATTTTAATAAACCAGCGAGCTAGACAAAAAAGAATAAAGCATAATGGAAGAAAAGTATCAGTCATCAATTTCTCAGATATACATCAATGCTTGAGTGTCGATTCGTACCTTATGTAAATCTCTGCACGTAGAAGTTCTGCTTCTTTCACAGCCAAGAAGGAGAACGTCAGTCAAAGTGATGATAGTTTTAATGACAAGGAAAATTAAAAGACTTAAGGAAATATTTTTTTCTATTGCTATTTTTGTGATAAACGTTTAGCAGGATTAGAAACATTATCTCTTTGTTATTTGTATCTTTTCAATAAAAAAAATAATGCAACGTTTGAAGAAGAAACCCGATCTCGTTCCGAACCAGAACCCATGGGATCGGGATCAGATTAAACCCACAGGACTCTACTCCAAAGAGTGTTTCAAATACTCTTAGATGTAATAATTATGTATTCTTCAGACATATCCTTAGACGAAAAAGAAACCTATTACCAAGTCTCTAGAATATTGGAAACATAGAGAAACAGCGTTTCAACATTTGTAGCAAACTTATGCACACTTCGTTAATTTACTTTTAACTTTATTTAATAAAATTTTTAACAAAAGGGCAAAAATAGCAGTAATATGTGAAAATAAGATTTAAATAAGACTAAAACAATACAATACAGTAGAATTGATTTCGATGGATATATTGACATCTTTTCCACTTCAATATGCAAACTGGTTAAATTTTACATATTGAAATAACAGAAAATGCCTACGAGTTCAAATTGCTACTGGATCTGAAACAATTTCAATTAAAGAATGGTAGAATGCATTGAGCTGTTGGTTTATAATATGATTGTATCTACTAAGATCCTGCTATTATAATTTTATCACTACTATATCGTTGTTCGCTCAAATTTTCACAAAAATTGATTCCGGTTAAAATCGTAAAATATATGAATAGTTTCTAATGTCACTAAATTATTATTGTAGTTTCCACTTTTTCTTCTTATAATTATTATTATTTTTGTTCTATTTTTACAAAATTTAAAAGGCGATTCATTAAGCTTATGTGTACACGTGTGAAAGAAGGTAATACACATCCATTAGGGACAAATCAAAAGGACACCGCATCGATCAATGTTCGAGAGTGAAAATGAGTTATATCTAATATATAATTTTAAAACATATAATTGCTGTAAAAAAAGTTCAAAATTTTTATTATCAAATATTTTTTTATCATTAATATAATCCAATTAGAGAAAATCTTTCGTTTTTTTCTTCACATGAATTGTGAAACAGAACTTCACTTTCTAATTTCTTTTCTTTTTTTATTCAAATAATCTCATTTGATCTATAGTTTATGTACATTAAGTGACTCTTGTAGTTATTTCCTTTTTCTCTCTCTCTGTCTCTTTCTTTGTTCTGCTATTAGAAATTATGTGTATCCATCATGATCATGATCATTAGTAAAAAGTGTTAAAAATCTAATATATTTGTAAAAAATATGGAGTAATAATCATTACTTTACAGTAGAGTAGACTTGATTAGAAAGAGAGAAAAAGAATATACAAGAAAACGATATATCTGTTGTTTACTTTTCATGAGGATGTTATTTATTTAAATTTGTTTTTTTATTATTGGCTAAAATAATTATTATATCGTGAGAATATTGCTAATGTCAATGAAATTGAAATATAACCATTTGAAGTGTTTTTCACAAGGTAATTGCAAAGATTTTTTTTTATCATACACTAAGATTATTTATCTTATAAGTGATGTTGATCACATATGGAAGAAAGCGTAAACATGTAGACTAAGACGTTTTTAAGCATTATGGTAGAAGTTTTTAAGAAGTGATAAATTATAGTATTGCGTATTACTATTAGAAAACGAAGATTAAAAGTTCAATTTCAAAATAAATGCCAACGAAAACAATTTTGAAACATACCGTTGTGTCAAATCTTATTGTAGATATGTTTGCTTTATACTTTTATCTAATACCAGCTTGACGACAATCAAAAAGATGTGAATGTGTACTTCTCTTGATTATTTGCCTCTTTTTGTGATCTATTTCAAACAAATCATTTTTATTTCTTTTCGACATAACATGTTGTACTTAGAGAGGCGAAACAGTCTAATGAATATCGGGACTGATGTATATCATATTAATAACAATCTCGACTATAATCGCAACATTTAATGGTGTTCTAGGGCTTTTAAGTTTGTTGAACTCTATATGTATAATAGATATTAAACATAAAATGGCCTTTTACTTTAGGCGATTGTTTTTTTTGTATACAGAGATAGCTTTCATAGTCTTGTGCGTTCGTTCATCTAATAAAATAACAAAAAAAAAAAAAATATTATTGTTGTTGTTGGAAAGAGATATTGCCATAAGATCTGTAAATCTAATCACCTGAACAGTGTACTTGTAAAAAAATGCAAGAATATCCTGAAGCAATTCTAGCAGAACAGAAAAGGATTAGTTTTATAAATAAGAGACTGAACAACGGAGCTAATATTAATTATTACACTCTTATAACTTACCTGAGATTAAACCAAAGTAGAGTGGTTATAGAACTGTACTCATGCATAGATTTCTTTAACGGTAGTAGTCAGAATTTGTGGAAGATGATTACAAATACAAAATCTATAGATATATTTCTGCAAGTTGTCATGTTGAGTTTTTTACTGCAAGTTAATGGGAATATTGTTAATGGTTGCACAATTTTATATCATTTTACTATAAACATCCATGTACTTTTAACCTGTTAACACACGATCAATCAACATAGTGACACTACTCAAGTAAAAAATGATGTTTATTATCCCATCGGATGTAATACGATAAGGTCAATTAAAATGATTCTAGGCAAAGGGAGTAGCGGTAACTATTGATCTATTTTTCTTAGAAAATACGCTAGACTAAAGACTGAATTAGTTGTTTATTGCTATTACCGTATTTTGAACAATTAATCCTGATAACTCTTGTCAGATCATCTATGAGATATATTGAGCTCATTAGGTGTTATACAATGGTTTTTTGTCAGCATTAAGGTATGAAATCCCGTGTACACTATCATATATCGACTAACGAGATTAGCTTGGCAGGCAGTTAATTAGTGATTCGTTGCGAACACACCACCTGCTTCGTAAAATAATTGATCTGGATATTCGAACACTTTAGACTGCTACACAACTTTAAAAACACTCTGATCTTGTATTAAGTATTCGAATACAAACGCTCATTTTAAACTATACGTATCAAAATGAATCCCAGAAGTCTGGACTCTTTCTGGCATATACCCTTAGTCTCAAATAGGCTTGCACCGATTATAATCAAGTTAGAGCTTTTCGTCGAAAAGTGATTGAGTCACAAATAGAAAATATGAAGGCTTCCGCCATAGTTCATCATATAGAAAAATGTTTGCTCTATAAAACTCAGTTGTTAGAAAAATTTTACTATGGGTACTATTTTTTCATGCAATCCGTTTCAGAAAAAAATATGAGATTTATCGGTTATAATCGGTGCATGCCTAGTCACAAAGTCTCGGATCCGCTTCAACGGTCACGATATGTAAAAGCTATCAATCAGTCATGTATCTAACTCTGTATACAACACATTCTATGTGAGAATTAATTGCACCTATTTTTCACTTTTCTGCGTGTTTCCACAAAAAGGATATTTTCTTGCGTTAAAACGCGTTTATGTTACGCATCATTACACAGCACTATTAGAAGTGTGTAAGTAAACGTTATCTTCTTTTTTTCATAAATTTATGCATTTAAAAACAGAATGACATGAAAAATGTACGAGAAACTCGTTTTACTGTGTTAAACGGATGACATTCATTTTTGGTACCACATGATCGTGCAATTTCATGCGGAAACATTAGCGATACAACGCGTTTATCAACACTCGAATTCCTACACGGAATATCTACGAAAATAGGGTCATGTCTGTAAATTGAGACAAAAATTATCTTCCGTTTGAATAATTTTCATTGTTGTTGTTGTTGAATTGATTTTCTCTCCTATTTCTCTGGTAGAATCTATAATTAAATGGGCAGATGAAAAAATTTGTTGTTATTCAAGTGAGCAATCGACTTTAATTGTTGGGAGAATAAAGTATGTTTGAAAAATGTCAAAGTAAAGAAAAAAAACGAAGAATAAGAAGTGATATATGACGTGACACGACTAATTGTCCATTAACAAACACAAAAAAAAAATCAAAAATCGTTTTATTGTCATTAATTTAAAAGAGCTTCAAGTTCATCTATGTGTTTCTACTTCATACTATCATGGTGACATGATTGTACATAATCTTTGACGTGTACGATTGATGAAAATACTTCTTTATAAAGATATTCTTTTTGTCTTTTTATAACGAATGTTTTCAGTCTCTCTAACACTCAAAGTTTCCTAGACCAAATTACTTTCAAAAATATATCCATTTTTCATCTCTTATTCTATGAACACATGAGAGAGTCGGGCAAAAAAGTTAATTGATCTACACGTTTTAGTATTAATTATGGAGACAAATGCCCATAAATTTTTGTCAATTAAAAATGAATGTTGTTTCTTTTTTTGTAGCATTTTATTATTATAGACGCTCTTTTGTTATTTTTTATTCACCCCTCGTAAATGTTAGTGTATTGTGCAATATAGTAAAAAAAAGAAAAAAGAGAAGAAAAAAAAAAAAGAGACGGAAGTTTCTTATCTAAATGATTTTCGATCAAACATATCCCATGGGATATACATATAAAATAAGGAAATGCAGCAGCAATTAACTTAACCTTTCTTCATTCTCTCCTCTATTCATTAATTGATAATGTCATGTCTCTCTCTCTCTTTCTATATATATATCTATATATATATATATGTATATTCTTTATTGTTCATTCACCCGTTCATGAACTCATAATAATTATCTTGAAGCCCAATAAATTGTTAACAGATGTCGTCTGTAACTTGTACAAAAAGATATAGAGATTTTAATAGTTAAGATTAAAGTATATGAAATGCATTACCTTAAAATAGAAAAGAAAAGAACAACATTATCACTTCATCTCCGTTATATAGTGTTTGCGTGCTAGAAAAGAAAAGAAAAGAAAAAGAAAATCTTTCTGGCAACATTCTATTTCCTGCTTCATCGCCACTTAAATAAGATTAAAATGCATGAATGTTTAATTCATTATTTATAATTAATTTTTTCATAAGAGGTAGTCTTTGTACACGAAAAATATTAATTATTTTTGATAATATATGAATTTCAGCTGAAAATGACTACAATTATTTATCCGTTCATTGATATAAACTAGCCTATTTTGATAGTTTTATATGAAATAAATTTCTATATGCTTGTTGCCAAAATTAATCACAAAAATTTTCATTATTCTCTGTTCATGGTGACTATTAATGTATGTTCAAAATGGATGAAGAATATTTAATTTATACTAAAGTAACCACGTTGTTCAGATCAATAATGGATTCCTGATTAAATTCAGCTCTTATGAAGTGATCTAGCTTACAATCATGATTATCCATCCATCCTCTTTAGTGTGACATAAGTGTTGAGTGACACAGAAAATCTGTTTTTCGTGTAATCAACAAATTTCATCTTTAATTTTTCTTTGCCACTGTCACTCAAGTCAATAAAGACATTCTCTTATCATCACGGTTGCCAATTTTATATACATTGTCTGTGTATAAGTAAAGTGAAATTGATCAACAGTAGCCTGAAAATTTGATGAATGATTATGATAATATGCACTGTTTGTGTTCTAGTCTTTCATGCTGTTTAAAATGTATTATAATCATCTCTTTTCTCTCTCTTTTTTTCTCTCCATTTGTTTTATCCTTCAACAGACATAAAGAATAAAAAAATGTTCATCATGATCTTCTATAGATAAGTCGACTGAGTGAAACAAAAGCAGACATACTACTTTTCATATAGAAAAGTTTCTTCCTCCCTCTTTCTCTATTGGCTATACCTAATCATATACATTTGTGATCATTACTTCCGATAACTTTACCAGTTTTCATAATATAATGAATATCTTCTCAATATTCTTTTTAAAATTTTTGCGTGTATTCTACTCTTTTATTTTTTTTATGATTGTCATTTTTACTTCGACATAATAATCTTTGCGCAGCATAGGTAGTTCTCTTGCTTTTATTCATATTCAAGGTATGTGTATGTGCATTCAGAAAGAAATGACAAAAGAAAATAAATTTTTAAATTTCTATATAATATCGCAATAACAAAAACACTTCTGTCTTATGAATAATCACACTTTTACAATGACAAAAGTAAATTTTATAATTGAATGCATGAGTGAATGACAACTATTATGTGAGATCTATTCTAATGAATTATTCTCTCATTTTCATTTTTAGATAAACTATCATTCACCTGTTGTCAATTGATAAAAAAACATCTTTCATTCGATAAGGTAAATGATATATTTTTATTTTCCTAATAATTAATAACAACTGTATTTTAATAGTAGATCAAAAAAATTAGTTTTAATAATATTATTGATTATCAGACTGAAAATAAATTAGACTCGCCTTTTTAGTTTGTGTAAATATTTGTCTCTTCGTTATTCTCACAAATCATCCTCCTATCACATTTAATAATCGATTTTCAATGATATTCTATATATCCGGTTTAGAAAAAAGAAGAAAAAACTGTTTTCTATAAAATCTCGAACGGTTGTTTGTGTTGCTCAAGGGAATTGATGTATTGACGACCCTTTTCATTTTTTTATTGTATTTCTGTACGCGCGCGCTCATCATGTATATATGTTATGGTACCTCTTAAAAATCATTCTATTTTTCTCTCGGCCTCATTTAATATGGTATTTTTTTTTTGTGTGTGTTGTTCTTGATGATAGTGTGTGTGTGTGTGTGTGTATGTGTATATGTGTGAGCTGAAGAGAGTGAGACGAACAATAATGGAATCACACACATATAATTTTTCATGATAAAAAAAAACAAAGAAAGAATGAAAAAACGAGAGAAGAGAACAGAAACTTTCCAAGTATTTTTATTAGTTTCATCTTTGTTAAGCTCCTCTTCTCTTTTTTTGCAGTGTGATGTATATGGTGATGATAAATAGAGGAAATCAATCCTTAAAGTATGTTAACAAACAATAATTACTAATAAGAAATAGACAAATAAGAACCTGATCACCTTTAGTAGATATGAGTTGATTGACCTCTCTTGTTTATGTGTATTGAACTTCAGATTTGATAGTTACAATCCTTCAGAAATAGAACAGAATCAACTGAAGAGTTATTTTCTTTTAGTTATGTTTGTAATCAAACTCAAACATTGAGAGCTAACCTTTAGTGAAGAAATAAATTAAAACAAACTTTTTGTATTATAAATGTGAACGTGAATATAGTCAAACTCATGTGGATAATCAAACTTTAGCAAAATGAGATGGAACAAAAAATGTTTACAATTAGAGAATAATAGATAGAATAGAACATAAAATATTTTACTCCAATTTGCTCAGTTTTATTTAATAATATATCTACTATTTGATGGAAAGATACTTTGTGTAAAATCTCTAGAATAATTGAGAAAAAACAGATTTTATGTTATATAGTCACGACAATTTAATTAGCAATTTTTAGCAATTTAAGACATATGTGTTTAATTCTTCTAAAATGTCATTTGAAATATTCATGCATATTTTAAAAACATATATCGGTCATGTTAACTGACCACCGCCCACCGGAAAGAGGAAGTGGAGGTGTTTTTATAATTGTTATTAAAACTTCTATTCTTAAAATGCATACATAATAAAAGACATTGTCACTCTTTTTTTCTCTTTTAATGTAATCTCATATTTCATTAAATTCTCGTTTATCCTATAAATTGAGTTCTATGACAACATGTTATTATTCTTTGACTAATGTCTAATTCTTTCCCTTCTTTTTTTCCATATATAAAACAAATGTATGTACACGTAGGGTCGTCTATGCACAATATAAATTCATTCACATCATATATATATACACACACACATACACACACGAATATTAATTAACAGCTACTTGAACTTTTTTTTCTTCTTCGTGCTTAATGACATTTTTCCCTTAGAATATAGAAGTTCGATGTAATACGATAAAAAAGTGTGAAAAAAAAAAGAAAACGATTTCTTTTCTATCTATAAACACACATCTGAAATGGTCTTCACTTATTGATGTGATCATACATAGTTATTAGAAGCTTAATATTGCCAATAGGCAAACAAACAAATAGCAATTAATTAACGATATGATTTATTCTTGCATAAGAGTAGTTAGTTAAAATCGTGTAGTATAATGACTGGTTCGAAGATATTTAAACTCTTAATACTAAAGATTTATTCAAGAAATTTGTATTTAAAGGTATGTAAAATAATTCGATATTTATTTATTTTTATTTTTTCATAGTAAAAATCATTTACAATGATGAAAAATATGTTGTACGTTATATAAAACAAAGTTTTAGCAAATAGATGAAAAATAAAATATTAACACTTTAGAATTAACATCTGTATGAAAGAAGGACGATTACTATCTTTTGATGTGTTTTTAACTTCTAAACTCTAAATAAAATAAACGTTAGATAGTATACATAAAAATCTATTCTGTTAGTATGTAAAACATAGCAGACTGTATTTCGATTAAATTATTTCATCTGGATATTTGATGTTGTTTTTTGAGTAAATATTTTCTTAATGACAACTAAATAAAGACTAAAAAGAAAAAGAAGGAAATACAATCACGAGTAGTGATGTGTAGTAAGTATATTAATGTTTACTTTTGTGTGAGATAATTGTCACCGATATGAATAGAGCTTGTTAAGAGCAATCTTGATTAGTCGATGTGTCTTTTTATTTATTTGATAGAAAATATTAGAGTGTTCAGAGCTGAAAAATGTTTTTTAGAAGAATACTTTAGAAAATGAATACTAAATCATGTGCTACATAAAGATAATAATATTCGTCTATAGTTTTGTTTTGGTTATCGTAATGAGAAATAGATATAGCTCTTTTTCCTTTTTTCTTCTTTTTCAACAAATTTATAAAGTTATGCTTATTGATGCATTTATTGAGTTGAGACAGTATGAACGAACGAAAGAAGAAAATGGTTTGACGGCAGCTGTTTGACTAATTCAATAACCATTTATCAATTAATTATAAATATAAAAAACAATGTCTCTATTACAAATAAGAACGAACGAAGGAGAATAAAGATTTATTTTTTTATTTTGTTGTATCAAATAGGAAAAAAAAAACGCGAGAAGGAAAAAAAAAGAGTATGATTGAAATAAGACATAGAAGAAAAATAATTATGAAATAATCTTTCTTAAAACATCTGGATACTTTCACGTCAAATATACACGTACATACAGTTGTTCGTTCGTATATATTTAGACCTATTTATTTCTTCGTCTTTTATCATATTGCCATTATCTTTAAATCAAGGTAATACTTGTTACATGATAAATGAAACCGAGAGTGAGTAGATTAGCGTAGAGTAAAATTTATTTGTTACAAGATGATATATTAAAACATATTTAGCCTCTGCAGTTAAGAGTAAAAGATCTAAGAAATTTTCTAACTATTATTTAATACTCGTCCAACCGATTAAAATTGTCATATTTTTTTGTCATTACGGATAAAAGATCAATTTCAAATTACTTGTATTATTTATTGATTTCTCTTCTGTTTAGTATATGGTATAGTCTTCAAAAAGTAGAACAATTTAGTGTATAAATTTTTCTTCACCAAAGTTCATCTTCTTTTACCGTTCAGTGTACCCTGCTTCTTTACTTTTCCCAAAATTCTTTTTTTTTTTGTAAAAAATTTGCTTTTTATTATTTCGATGAGATTTATTTGCTTATATGAAGTCTTTGTCCGTCATCTTATAATACACACTATACCTTCCAAAATAACGATGACTCTTTTATTTTAGAGTTTAATGAACTAGCGTTAATTGTTTCTTATTTTCAATTTTATTAATAAATTAGAGGATGCTGTTGAGCTGGATGCAAATGGTATGACTTGTACTATCAGAAATGTACCTGTCAACATTTTTTTTGTCATAAATTGTTGTCACCTATTTAGTTTGGCGATTATATAGTCAAAACAATTTTTCAATGACACATATTTCTCTTCTTTTCTGACTCGGTAGGACATCGTTACTAAGATTTGTCGATAATGTCGGCATGAAAAAAAACTGTCCATCATAAACATACTCTATCGATATAAAGTATTAATCGTCCTTCATTCTGTTATTCGGGTTAGCTTAGATAAAGAAATGATGAACGAACGTTAACTATGTGTATACATTGCATTACGATGTTGATGATAATCTGGTAAATAATATTATAGCTAGTAAGCAACTTTTTCTTCTATGGTGAGAGCTGCATGATGTGTATACATTTTTTTTCCTTTTTGATGACTCTATTGACCTTTTACATACACATACATGCAAATAGACACACAGAGTAAGTAGATTGAGAGGGAGAGAGAAAAAGAATGATTGTATGAATTAAAAGGCTTTATTTTTGATTGTGTGTGTATGTGTAACATATAAACAGTTTTTGACAATAATATATCAGACAGACAGGTTTGAAATTTGTCTTATCTACCTAGGACTTCATTTCATAAAACGCGTATTTTTTCCTGTAATATGAGATGTATCCTAATGAACTATCTCGTTTTCTTTCTTAATTCCTCTTGACAATTAAAACGGTTCTTTTCTTTTTCCTTTTTTTTAATCTCAATCCGGACTCGTTATTGCACACGCGTTTTATATATCTACCATGCATTTATACTTGTTTCCTTTTCTCCTACTCTTCTCTATCTGTATAAACACTTTAGAAACATCTTTATAAATAGCATACACACAACACATACACTAGCAAATAGACGTATATGAAATAGGTAGAGAGATTAAAATTAGATGAATATCAATAAAAAAAAAAAAAAGAGTAATATTTTCTAAAAAAACTAATTAATCCATTATAAACAGTATTTGTATCCTGGTAAGCGATCCATTTTTAAATTTTTCTTATCTCAACTGTATAGAAGTGAAGGTTATAACATTTTGCTAACAGCAAGGCTAAATTCTATAGTATTTAAATGTACTATCGTTAATATCAAATCAATCCAGTCGAAATTTTTGCTAATGATTAGCAAACTATTTTCACAACTTGACCTTATTCGTACAATGTCAATGTCTAAGAAAAAGACATTTAATTAAATGTGAAAGAAAGAAAAGAAATTTTGAAACATGAATCGCGTTCTTTCTATCTGATCTTGATGAGTGTTTCCGATGAGTTAGTTCTATTGTTGTTGTCTTCTCTACCGCTATTTGGATAAATATGTTTCTATATATAAATGCATAATTTTTAGACAGTTGAGTTTATTCATTGACATAAAAACTCATCTCTATCAAAACAGTTATTTTTTTTTTTTCTTTTCTTATTTTATTTTTTCGACGATAAAAAAGACATGGGTAACATTTTGACATTCGTTGTTGTCGATCATCGGCACACACACACACACACAATTACAATCGCTTGAAAAGAAGTAGTCTCATAAGCACAAACGATAATGGTAAATATACTTCTAAAGTTGATTAGTTTTTCTTGTTATTAGTAATAAATTTTAGAACAACAAAAGAAACATATGAGAGTATGAGTTAATCAATAATAATTACAGTTGTATGTATATAGCGAATTCGCATTAAAATAATTGTCTTATGTTGATAATGACGTTATGTTTAATTGAATTCAATCAAAGTACATGATCTTGATTGTATTAGTCGATTAGACAAAAAAAATAAAATAAAACACCCGTCAAGTAAATTTACAGATTAATAAATAACTATTTAGCATATAACTAACAGAAAGTTCGTCGATTTTTTTTTTTTGTCTTTTTCTGTAGCATCAAACGACATATCTTTCATTGTTCTATAATAATTCAAAGTATGTTTTCTAAATAATCTTTGAAAACAAATCATTAGTTTTTGATCTAATTTTCAATCTTGACATTTAGATTACATTCATGAATGTACTAGTCTTTTTAGAGTAGTAGACTCCAGATTATATTATTATCAAGATGTTTTTCATTACTTTTTATCTTAAACTAACTAAATTAAGTAACTTTCTCTCAATGTAGAAGATCTATTAATTTTATTCAGATTTTGTCAAACACATTATCATGTTGACAACGTCGCCTTCTGTTTTTCATTTGCCATTGTGTTAATTAATTTTGTTAAAAGAAAACAAATGTGTATGTGTTTGTAGTACTCATACTACATAGATCAAAAAGAAAAAAAAATATATTGTGTATTTAACACAAACCCCCTATGGCGATGTCTTTAGTCGATTGACTTTTTCTCTTTCTATTACAATAGGTATGTAAATGAATATTTGGTCAATATTTAATCAAATAATTTTGATGTCGAGTGGTTTGTGTGTGTATGTATATAAAAGAGAAAAAGTCACATAATCCGTCAAAAATGAAATTATATAATAGCTGTTATACGTAACTGTAATAGTGCTATTTCGGATTAAATCATCTCTTGTTAGTTTCAGCTATAGTTTGTTGTTGAAAGCAATTTTTAAAATTTTAATTGTAAAATATATATTAGATTGAATTGTTTTGCTTATGGAGTAACTATTGTCATGTTGTCACCGTTCAAGTGAGCAAAAGAATAATTTTATCAAGGTCGTTTCTAGATGTCACAGTTATATGTAAAAATTACTGTAGTTTTTAAAAAAATTCTAATAATCACACATACACACGTTATATTTACTTAGTATAAATACAATGAAATTAAATATTTATTAAATGACTTAGCCTCTAAATAATAACATGAAAGATAACCGACTATACCTAGTATGATAAAATCTGTTTGATAGGTTAATTTCATATGAGCAGAGAGAGTTAAATGTCTTTGATTTGCAAAATTTTACGAAATCATGAGGATAATGATATTCTCGAGCAAAACACGAGTTAGTATGAGTGCACAAAGACTTTATATCAGACTGAATGATGAGGCAACAGTTAATCTATAGAAAAATACTAAATAAAATGATAAATTTTGAATTACAAATCTACATTTGAGTAAATTAGAACCAAAACAATCTTCCAAATTAGATTTAATTAAATATCTCATGTTAAACTTCATATATGTTTGTTGACAAAAGATAGAAAAATTTCAAATATGTGTAAATTGTAAATCTATTAAACGAGTAAAAGTTAATTAATTTTTTTAGTTCATTAAACTAATCATAGTTTCCCGTTGTAATCTGATTTTTTTGCTCTAAAAAATGCCGAATTTTATTCTTTTTAATCTAAATAACATAAGTGCACACATTACTAATCATTTTGTCGTCGGTTATACATATTTTATATGTACAACATTATTTTTTTTTTTTATTTCAAAGAGGTTTGGGAGTCATTAATGAATTTCGTGTTTTTTTTTTTTTTTTTCTGTTCATCTCATGTGTCTCTCGGCATAAATACACACATACTGTGATTACATATCACAACTAAATGTATAATTGTACGATACCATAGTGTTCGACAAGCGTAAAATAGAAGAAGAAGAAAAGAAAAATATAGTAGAGTGTGTTTGTGAAGTGGCCTATTCTCGTTCTCGAGGCAATCATTTTTTTTTTTCAGAGGAAGATTGTTGAAAATATATGTATAGATATATTAACATGCAAGCACGCATGAAAAATCCAGCTGTTCTTAGTCGATCAACAATTATCTGTCATATAAATATCTATGTACATGGTAGATCTTTAACCAAGAGTGAGTGGATGACTTTCATTTCTCTATGTGAGCCAATATAGAATAGAAATTTCTTGTTTTAAATCATAATGAGTAGACAATTTCCATATTAGATGATTACAGTACACATCTCTAAGGAAAGAAATTTTGAAGGTTTTTTTGAAAAAAAAGTCTTTACATCATTAGATTTTTTTTTTTTTCTAATTATTATACCTATATTTTCGATGAAAGTAACGCTTCGTTAACAACTTATACTCTATATTTTATATTAATTATTCGTAATAAACATTTTCTTGGTTTCTTACTATAAAATTAGATTGTCATAGATTAGATAGTGATACTATTGGAGAAATTCATAGTCAATAAATATGCATTCATCTATCTGATAACGACGGGTAATTGTCCAATCGCCAAATAAATTTTGAGAAAAATGAGAAATGATGTTTCTATTTCGTTATTTGTTTATCAGACAATAGTATAGCTAGCTAACTAATTGTATTACGATGATCATTGTAAGCAAAAGTACTGGTTTGCGTGACCTTATAAAGGGCTTGTTTTGTTCACTTTTCAACATTGCTTTTGTCTCTATTATAGATGACATATCGTTATTAAGCAAATAAAAATGGTCTTTTTATTATAATTTTATCGAAATATATACGAAGTATGATCAATACAGTTTCATCTGATAGTAATACTACAAACGCTCATCATTCATCAACGTCTCTCGCTACAACAGCAGCAGGAAAAAAACGTTTAAAATTAAAAATAAAACGTAATACATATCACGGTAAAATTACGCATCATGAAATTATTCACGATAAAGATAAACAACAACAACAACAACAACAGCAACAGCAAGTAAATAATAAAACGTCTGCTACAATGTTAACCACTAACAATACAAAAGCAGTGATCCCACTATTATCGAAAGTAAAAACAGACGAAAATATTAATTCGTCATCAACTGCGACTATAGCAGATGATAACAATATATGTAATGAATATGGAGATAATGAAAGTGAAAAGAGTGAAAATGATACATTGACCACCACCACTACAACGACTACAACAGTTCAAGTGAAAGTTAAAACAACAAAAACATCAAGAAAACGAAAATTAAACAGTGAAAATAATACTGATGATACCACTGATTGTATCGTTGATAGTAATAATGAAAAAACAAGACAATCAACTAAATCAAAAGTAAGAACGTTTTACAATTATTTTTTCAATTAATTTCATGTTCAATATTCTTATTTATCTCTAACGTGTTTTGCCTAATAAAAGTAAGATTAATTAGTTGAGATGAGCACTGTTTTTCAACGTTTATTGCTTAATTTTCATAAAATTTGAAGTTGCTTATACTTGCTAATGGATCTAACACTACCTTAAGAATTTAACTTATTTTACTTTGTTTCGATTGAGTATCTGTAGTTAGTTATAGCCATCAGCACTTGCACAGTTCATTTTTGTCTCGTTGTGAAAGCCACTAATGGAAAAAGCGCCTATAGGATATAAATATGATATCTTTTCTCTATACCGATTCATTCATTTTCTTTTCTTTTTCTTTCCCTCATATACACATCTGTTTTATTTCTTTTCAACACTTGTCCTATTGTGTTCGTGCGTGAATAAATGATAATATACGTGTCTGTGGGACATTAACGGATAGCTAATCTGTCAATTAGTTCTCTTATTGTTGTCAATTAAATACTGTTCTACTTGAAAACTATTTACTAATTGAAAACAAGTCTATATGAAGAATAAGCGTATGATAGAAAAAAAATACTTTGATCTTTTTAATTATGTACATCATGTCAGCAACTGTTTAACAGTTTTGTTACTTCAATTAAGTAGTGATTATTCTTTTTTCTTGGTTTTTTTAGAGAAAATGTGCTACATTATCTAATGTTGAACGACAAAATAGTAACGATGATACAACCATACCATCAACACCATTACCGTCACGAGTGAATCGCTCATCAAATGGCTCTGTATCATCTATCGGTGTTCATACAGAGCAAGATGCATTCGGACCTTGTGAACCGGGTTCATCGGTTTTACTTGAAGGAATTGTATGGAATGAAACCGATAAAGGTATAATGATAAATTTATTTAATATGCAATGTTTTATTAAACGCATACACAAAGTGTTAATCGATTTTTTTTTTCGTTCGGTCGGCTTCATTTTTTCTTTCCTTTAATCATCAATATATTTTTCTTTTTTTTTTCTCTTTAGGTGTACTTGTAATTAATGTGACATGGCGCGGAAAAACATACGTTGGAGCACTGCTAAATACAACCGAACAAAACTGGGCACCTCCCAGGTATGTCGGAAAAAGAAAATAATATAGTTTAGCGTTAAAACAGTTAAAAAACAATTAAGTTGATTTAAGAAATAATAATAGATCTTTTCTTTTCTATCAAAAAGATCATAAAGAGTAATAAAAAAAGATAAAGGCTATTAGCTTCATTTTTTGGATAAAATTACAAAAATTAACGTATTAAATATTTTTAATAGCAAATGTTATTTTGATATTATAGATATAAAAATGATCCAAGACAAAATCATCGGCTAAAAAATAATCATTATAATACATTATCATCATCTTTACCATTGCTGTCATCATCATCGTCCTTATCATTATCCCAATCAAATCCTTTATCTATATCGGGTACTAGTACTCAAACACCAGCCGATACGAATAGTAATGAACCAACAGAAAGGATACTTCGCAATGGTAAACGTCGTGGAACTGCTATTCAACAACAAACGATACAACCTGCATCACCAGGTGATTTTAAAGTGCCACCTCTTCCAACAACGCCAACAATATCAAAAGATCTTTCACCCGACATGGGATTAGTTAAAAATGAATTAGATTCATTGACTACAGAACCAGTATCAGATAATTCATCTAGTTTGAATAAAACTATAATCGATAACGAAAATGGGTTGTCAACAGCAATAGCAGCACCATCAAATTATAGTGATTCAACGAATGGAAAGGATGATGATGAAAGTAGTACGAGCTCAGGATTTAGTACCACATGTAGTCCACAGACAACATGCAATGAAGCAAAGACTGAAATAAAAAATGAATTAAAAACGAATAACAATCATGATGACACTCATGTTGAATCAGTAACTCCCATCGATTTGAGTAAAACAACAACAGAACTAGGCAAAGATACCGAAAAAATCGCAATTGAAAATATGCCATGTAATGATTCACTCAAAATATCATCTATAAACGATTCTATAAATGACAACAGAAAACCTTTATTAACTACTACAAAAATGGATTTTATTCAAAAAAGAACATCTCCGTCAGATACTAGTCATCAATCGAAAAATCACGACAGATTTTCACATCATCATCATCATTTTTCAAAATCTCATCATAGTTCTAAATCAAATAAATCTTGTTCGAAATTAGATAGTACTACTGCTTATAATTCGAATAGTAATAAAATAAAATCTATACCAGCGTCACCGTCACCATCGACGTCTTACCAGTCATTATCACCGTATCATCAGTCATATTTTTCACCTCATCATCAACCGCCACCAATGTCTCCGTTTTCTCCATTTCGACCTGAAATGGCTGCTGCATTTCTCGGTTATCAACAAACACGTCAACAACAATCATCTTCTCCTCCACATCATGGCGGTGAACGTCTGTCACCAACAACAAAAAATATGTTAAATACTAAAGCACCATCACCCTATTTACAACTACCATCACCTGTTCAACAACAATTATATTTTAATTCATTATTGCACGCTCAAAATCATTCAAGATATCAAGCAGCTGCAACCTATTCTAAATCTTCAAGATAACGTTGTTCATTTTTGTGTATGTTTCTTATAGATAAATTAAATTGCAATTTATGTTTCGTTTCTTCTCATCCTGATCGATGTGCAACTATATGACTTCTAATAAAGATGAAAAAAAAAAAAGAAAAAGAAAATGGAACCAAATAGCAAGATGCATTTTAAAACGTTTCAAGTGAACACATTATTTTGAATGACCTAATGTGTTTGTTCTTCACGCCAGATTATTTTGTTACTCATTCAACTATCTATCCATATATATACATTTGTTATATGGTTTCAAGGTGCTTTTTGTTTCTTTTCCTAGTAATATGTATGGCATAGCCATTGTTTTTTATTCTTTTGTTGTTTATACTAATGTGTGTGTGTGTATGTGTGTGTAATCCTTTCCTCAGTTCAGAATAGTTTCATAAACTGAAAATGTTATTTTGTTACTTCTACTAGGGCATATTTAATAGTTTGACAGCTGCATTCTATTCTCGTTTTTCTCCATTTTTCTTTTTATATGTATGTACGTCAGTCTCAGTTTATCAATTCTAGTCGAATGATTTTTGTTCGTTTCGTCATATATATATATATATGTATATACGCCTCTAGAGTTTTTTTTCTTATACATAATTGTATAATCGTCGGTTCTTTTGTTGTTCTTTCTTTTTCAAAGAACAAAAAAAGAAAAATATTGTCGTAAAACGAGAGGTTTGTCCACATAGCTTCTTGAGCTATATATGCATATTTATAGTGTTTTTTCTCTTCTATTTGTATTTCGTAATCATTATTATTATAACAAAGCCAACAACAACAACAAAAAAAAAAAGAAATCAAACACGAATAAAAAAAAATCACGAACAGATTGAATTGTTTTCGAATTCTATACACATGTTCACTCACATAATATAAAAAAGAGAAGCACGAAAGACATCATAAATTAATACTAATTTGATATGAATAAAAAGCAATTTTTTTTACAACAATACAATGCATTAAGAAAAAGAGTGACAATATTATTTTTAAAAGTGTAAAATATTGAAGTTGAACATTTTTTTGGCGCTGTAAACTTAATAATGAGAATCGTTGCAGTTTTAGTACAAGAGTTTACTATTTTATAATACTTTCTCTTAATATTCTTTTTTTTATAAAGATTTGTATGTTAACGATTAACTCAACTCTCAATTAACTGTTCAGTTTGAAAATATATGACGGAGAAACGACAGGACACGAACGGCGTAGTGTTTGCTATGCGCATGCCCAGAAAGGAAATTTTCACATTTTTGTTCTCTAGAGCAACGCTGACAAACTTTTCTACACACTCTTCACTAATGTATCACATATAAAATCAAATGTCATCTCATTTTCGAGAAAATTTTATTTTGTAAAATTATCACTGCAGAAAATTTGTTTGTTTTACATGGACTTGATTTCGAGAAAACCCGTGTAAATAAATTGAGGTATTTGTCAGTTATTACCACGAGCGGGATATTTATAAATAGTTGATGAATATACCTGACAAATTGATTAACACTAATTAACACGAAATACTAATGAATTTTTTACAAGATTTTTACATCAGTCGATAACTGACAAATGATGTCTGTCTATGACTGTTGAATGTGAGTTTCTAGGAATAAAATTTATTTATAATTATATTCAAGGTACTATAAAAACATAAAACACTGTCTATAAATATCCCATGTCACTTTGCTGTACAAGAGATCAATGTGTAGTCAAGTATGAAAAGAAAAATTAAATTGTAGATACATTCGAATTAAATTTAGACGTTACTGATATTTAGTAAAATTTAATTTCTTCAGCCAGAAGTCATAACTTATTTTTCTCTTTTTTCTTCACACACACACACACACGCACACATATCTGAAATGAGATTCTTTTTTTAGACAAATATTGTAATTTTTATAATTGAGTACGTTTCATTGAGTTTTTTGTTCTTATCAAATTTACGTGTATATGTACATTTTATTTGTCCAATTTAATAACGTTGAAGAGTAGAAAGCAAATAGAGAAGAATGAATATGAATTTTGACTTTTTGTTTTAATAATAAAAATAAGATTTTGAGTAATTATTTAACTGATAATATATTTTTTCTCGACGTTTAGGATTGTATAGAGTGTTGTTTGAATAGAGATAAATAGTAGTCGAGTATCATTTTAAATTTCTTGTACTCGTACCCTAGATTTCTTTGCAGAAAATTCTTCGAATACTTCTCTTTAAGTGTTGATTGAACAAGAACTCTATTCCTAGTTATGAAAAAAGAGAAGCCATGATTATTTCTTAGTTAACTTGTCTTATTTGCATTATATTTGCATTACTTTGAAGACTGGAGCTATCATCGTACGTTTTTCGATATTAAGTAAAAAATACTTTTTAGTCACTTATTTTTATCTTCTTTTAAAAGTAGAGGTTTGAACAATTTCATTGTCTTTTGAATAAACACGAACAAACGTTTCGTTTAGTTCCGCTTCAAAATTGAGCACTCTTTGAAATGTTTGACGCTGAATATAGAATGCACTTTAGTTTTAGAAGTTGATCTAAACGTATATCCGGTATATATTGATTGATAATATATTTGAAAATAAACTCTTAGGCAAAAAGAATAAAGTATGAGAAAAAAAATTGTAGTTCCTTGAAAACTATACGATAAGTAAAATAAAAAATCTTCAGTTTTTTCCAATAACATGGACCAGAGTACCACTCGGGTATAGTTGTTTAATATTCGTACGCATACTAATTTGTTCGAGAAAAAAGGTATATTCGTCTGTCTCCGTGATAAACGACAACGAACTTTAATTTATATCTTCAGCTGCATACTTTTTTTGCTACAAAAACAAAGAGCATCAGTGTATGGGAAATAAACATTGTCCAGTACTTCATTATAAACGGGTAAAATTATTGATTTACTTAGCTCTATAACCAAGCAAACAAGGTTTACAAGAATCGTTTTGTGTAAAAAAGAACTCAATGATAATGCTTTTAAGATTTTGTCAATGCGAATATATTCTCACCATCACCATTTTTTTTCTCATCAATAGATGAACATCTTTGCTTTCCGTGGACTTTCATGCCAATCATCGTTTCATATAGAAATTTTTTTTGTACTAGTTATGCGGAAAAAAACTTCAGCATAGTCCTAAATTCTAGAAAATTTAAAAAGATTTTTCTCCTTATAGTCCCCTCCTATTCATCAGTGATGTAGAATTTTTTAATAAATTTCCTATTTCTTTCTGTTGTCAGTTAATCTCATCTTTTTCATTCGTTTTTCTCACTGAAAATGGGCATTGTACATGTATGTACAGATAATAAAAAATCGATCATATGTTTAGAGTGAGAATAAGTATAGCTATAAAACTCATTGTCTAATTGAAGGTGATTGTTCATCATTACAAATATACCATATGAAAATTTCATTCTGTATGTACATGAAACGTCAAAGAAAACAAATAAAATTATCGCTTCACATAAATTTGAAAAAATATAATAATAGTCGATGTTCACCTTATAATTTAAAATATTGTTAAGAAAGAATTGATAGATTTGTTTTGATCAAAATTTTGAGTTTTATATTAATTAGTTTATTTTCTATCACAATTATTTATTTTATGCAAAGTTTAAATTAGCTTACATTTTATAAGTTTTTAATTTACACAATTTTTTCTTGAATAGTACGTAATGACGAATAAAAACGAGATCAAATTGTAGTAATAAGTATTAAATGTTCTAACTAGTCTGTATGTATGTTACACATATCAGTTTTTAAACAGTCAAAAATTTTGTTTTTCTTTCTACCTCGTAGTCACACTCACTATGTTCAATTCGATGGTTACATTAAAAAACAATCTAAAAATAGACATATACATACATATACACACATAATAGACTTCATATAATATAGACACATCGATGAATAGGAGAGTCGTACATATACTTTATAGATGAAATTGACAGTAGTTATTTTATATGAATATAGATATATGTGAATATAAAGGAGAAAAAAAGATGAATGTATTCGACAAAAATAGAAGGATGTTGATGGATAAATAAGACGATTCCCTCATATATCAAAGTGTTTGTTGACGAATTAGCAATATGATAAATATAACTGTCCATAAATCATTTCTCTCATTGATGCGTATTCTCTTCAATTCAACAACGCTTATAGACTAAAAATTTTTTTTTTTCATCTAACTAATCCAACTAAAAAAAAAAAAAAATGAGAGAAAATACTATTGTTCAATCTATCTAAAAATAATCATATGCTTTCAAATAACAACAACAACTATATTTAAATTTTTCATTCTATTAATTAGTCTGATCCATGAAAGAGAACGTTTATTCATACATTTGAGGTGTTTGTTAATTGCTGTCTTGCAGCTAAGATTTTTTCGAAAGTGATTTCATCCTACATTGATGAAAAAAAAAAAAAAAAGAAAAGAAAAGAAAAAACGCTCCAATAAATTCTAATGCTTTTTCAAGTGGAGAAAAAAAAACGTTTTGTAGTTGACAAGAAAGAAAAAGCCATTGTGGAAAAGAAAACAATCTGTTTTTCTCTTTACTGATTGTAATAACGATAGTGATTCCCTTTTTCTTTTTTTTTCTTCTTCTTCTTCTTCTTTTTCATCAACCGTCGTGATGACAAAATGATAAATCCATTCATATGATTGCAATAATGATCACATTTCGCTCAAAAATCATTCTACCGTTTTTTGTTTATAATAAGTTCTAATTAGTAGAGAATAAATTGTTTTTGAGTTATATATTACTGTACACATTCTATGTATGAGTTGATTATAATTCCATGACCATATGAACGATTGTTATATGAACTCCTTTCATTCAATAACAGATACAAATCTCCAAAGAAACAATTGTTCTAATTTTCTGATAGTCACGTTTTATTTATTTTTTTTATAGGAATGAAAAAATGTCAAATCTCATTGTTTTCTTATACACCTTTTCGTATATTTATGTATAAGATACTTTTTCTCCCATTATAAATAAATAATGTCCTTGATTACAAACGATTATTTATAAAATTCTGGTTTATTCACAAAGGAAATGACATTCACAACTATACTACATAATCATCATACATTTAATCATTTGTCAATTGAAATAATTGTAAACATTTTTTGGATATGGATAATTTTCTAATGAAGTCTCAAACTAAATGTCATAGGATTTTTATTTTTAGACAAATAATCGTTAACTCTATATAGTCAAATGATAGTTTTATTACAAATCCTTCAGAGAGATTGAAATGATTTCCAATATGTACAAAAATAATCTTATGGGAAATTTGATATTTAGAAATACGTGTTAGAAAATAACAGATGATCCAGCTGACGAATAATTTGTCACCAAAATATGTTTCTTTTTCATACTCTTTTTCGTCACTTTTTTTTATATATATAGTCATCGAAAAACTCATTTTCACAAAAGTCGATTGTAGATTCAGGCTCTCCATAGTCAATTACTTTAGACACAATAAAAATTTTGAAATTAAGTTTTTCTTCCTATGGGGATGTTCAAAATCAAAAAGATGATCGAAATCAAAACGTTAAGAAAATAAGTACTACTTGACAAAAAGTACGGAACAATTGAAAGAAATTATGAATTATTTTTGAAAATTTTATAGAAATTACTCAAACTTTTATACTAGATTTGTTTACTCTCAATGATAAAGAACATAGTTAAATTGTTAAATCAAAGAAGGTAAATCTAATAGGAATAGTGCTCATTTTTGTGATTTCTGCTGAAAAGTTATTTTATTTTTTTATTTTATTTTATCTAATTCAAGATTGAGTTTGTCATTCACACAGCTTCTATTCTTTTCTTTGAAGATAATAAACAATAATCAAAATAAGAAGAAAAAAGCAAATAATTACCATAAAATTATATCCTAATCATCATTTTTTTTCTTTTTCATTTATTTTATTTTTGTACTTTGTGTGTATTGTGTGTGTATATAAGATAAAAATTTTTAAAATTTTTTATTTTCGTTTTTTTTCGTTCTTTCTTTATAAAAAAAAAAAGAAAATATACGATTGACCCAATTGTAACACAGTTGTTTGTTTCACTTTTTTTTTCTTTTTCATCAAGAAACTAGAACAATGACGTGTACACACAATTTTTAAATAAAAAATATATTACATTTTAAACACATAACGCTTAGATGTATTTTTTGATAGAAGATCTAATTAGATAAATAGAGAACGTTTATTTCTGGTCTATAGATTGACAGCTGTTTTGCTTTTTGATTCATGAAGAAAACTAAATATCTAATGTTTTGCTAAACGAAATTTCCAATTATATGAAATGATCAAACTTTAACTGCAAGGAAAACAACAACTGCTAAATCGTTTACTCTCTATCTTTTATTATTCACACATTATCATGTTAAACTTGAAATTTTGATGAATTCTATTCAACATATATTCTTGTTAAAATAAAACACAACAGGATCAATTTAATGAGCAGACATAATCTGTTCAAACAAGAAAAGAAATCGTTGAAAAACAAAATGGATCAATTTTCAATCTTATTACGTGTATGTGTGCATATGTGCTATATATTCTGTCTTTTATATATTTTCGATCTTCATGCATTAAATCGGACAGTTATCAATGACGCCTAATAGTAATAATCAACCATGCACAGCGAAAATCTCTATACATATATGTCTATTGTTGAAAATAATCGGATTTGAAAAATTCTTAGACTTGGTACCTAATGCTTTTCTTCTTTTTGTCTTTGTGAATTACTGATTAATGTTTCATCGCGTCAATTTCGTTCACACATACATCATGTCTCTCGACATTTCAGTATGCATTCATCTAATAAAGAGAAGCCCTGTGTTTCTACATCAGTTCGTTTGTTTATCATGGTTCTTATCGTTTTTATACTATATATGATCTTAGAAGAGAAAAACACTCGATGTCTCTAATGGGATGCTATTCTTGGCACTCTACCTTTTTTTCTATTATAGTAGTTGGCTCTCGAAGGGTTTGCCCTAACATTTGACTGTTCTCATATTTCGTTTTTCGAGAAAATAGGCATTTTGTATCACTATTAGTTTAGAACGAGCGATTTCTTTTTTCTATTTATTCATTTTTCTTTAATTTCTTTTTAGAACAAATTAGAGGAAAAGGTAGAATATTCGAGAAACAAACTTTTATATTTAAAACGACGAAAAAAACAGATTCGATAAAACAAAACGTTTGTTTTTTTCAAGAATAAAATACGTGTTTACCCGTATTGTACTAGATTATTATCCTTTCATAATTATCATTAGTGGAAAAAATAACTCATATAAAAAATGTTTGACTGAGCGGCATTTCTATAATCTCCATTTGTGTGTGTGTGATCGCAAAACTCATCCATAAAGGCGCGCGCACATATATACTGTTTTTACATATAGAGAAAGAGAGAGAAAAAAACGGAAAACGAGTAATAGAATAATACAACAGTTCTATCTGTACAAACACATATACATACTAGACATAGACCATAATCATATGAGAATAGGCCTACACTACTTTGAATATGTGTGTATGCTCTCGTACACAAAAAAAGAAGGATGAAATTTCTCTTAGTGTGTATATGTGTGTATTTAGAAGAAAGAAACGAATAGAAGGGTTTAGAGGGTTGAATAGAAAAAAAAACTTTACGTCTCGAGAGAAAACAAACGAATAAAGAAGAGAGAGACAGAGAGCTAAAGAGAGAGGGAGAGAGAGAGATAGAGAAGGAAAGAAACGAAACAAGTTGTGGGGGACGTGCACATAAAGAAAAAGAGAAAAAAAAATCATCAATGGAAGAAGAAAAATATATATGCAGAGACTGACCCAATACACAATGAAACACATACTGAATATGCATAAACAAGTTTTTTAAATTAAGATTTTCGTAATACAAAGAAAATCCTATTGTTCTCCTCTCTCTAAAATGACTTTATTTATAATCCTTTACGTTTATAGTTAATTAATATCGACATCAACGTTTTTACTTATTTATTTCAATGTTGTTCGCTTCGTCATTATTATCTTTATTACTTTAGTGTCGACATAGAATTTTCTCATTATATTTTTAATACGCTTAAGAAAGAGAAGATCGTCCAAACGTGGCAAAGATAGTTGGGAATTTTAGTTTGTCCCTTATATCACCATCATCATCCACGTCGTCATTTGCTACTCGGCAAAATTTGATGCAAATAACCAATATGAATATAATTGATACACATTCACCAATGCCATCTCATAGACCATTTAATTCTAAACAACAACAACAACAACAACAGCAACAACAACGTGATGAGAGCAGTCTAGTCTTAAAAATTAAACGTCATACAACAAAAAATGAACATGAAATTGTACGAAATAATGAAGATGAGACGACAAAAACTTGTCTATCAAGAACTGATAATAATCCAGTAACGAATAAAATCGTCAAAATTGAAAACGATGATTCGACTACGAGTACCACAACAGCACTATCGTCAGATGATCGCGAAAATAGAACTACTAGTCCTAGTCCTAATACTACTAATAATACCGATAATATCGCAGTAACAGCATTATCTCCAATAACGGGAACCGTATCAGAAAAAAAGAGTAATCGTCTAAAAAAAGTAAATAATCCATCGAAAACTACGAAAACGACAACAATACTAAGACAAAAACGATTACGTCGAAACGGTGCAACGGCTACGAAACGTTCTATCTCGCCCGTATTCGATATTAAAAGCCAAAAGCAACAAACGAAAACGAAGCTACAACGTCTGTCAATCGATAGTAATAATAATTGTACAACGACAACGGAAAATTGTTCAAAAATTGAACAACAAACAAAAGAAACGAAAGGTACCCTTTCAATGAATAGCACTAATAGCAATACATCGACAAATCATAATAATCAACAAGAAGACGTCGAGAACGATGAAAGACAAACTCAGTTGCCACATTCAAAACGTTTCAAATATGATAAGGTAAGAAAAATGTTCATTTACCTCTTTAGTTTCTTTCTCATCCGTCAACAGATTAAACAGAGTTCAACACAACGAAGATTGTGCGGGGAAGTTTGACAGATGTAAGTGAGATAGTGAGGTCTACTCGACAAATTAGCTTAAAATGTGCATTTTTGCAGTTGTTCTCTGTCTCTCAGCATTAGTGCTATTTTTAGGATAAAAATTACGATTAAAACATGTAATAAAGCTATCAATCTATTTCTATCCGTTTTGATGACGTCTGCATACTATTGCACAATATTCTTCGACAGATTAATATGATTTAAAATTAGTATCTTTTTCCACCTACACTCAGAAAAATTTTGGTACCAGTACTCACGATTGCCTATCTGTCACTATGTTAATATGATTAATCACGGAATTAATTTTTAACTGAAGTATTCGCCTTTGAAATACATAATCATCACCATCACCGATGGTAAAACGGTCTAAATGCTAACTTTTTTCGTCCTTTATAACCGTTTTTTCTATTTTTATTATCTGTAAACGAGATGGAAACGCTCTTCATGACGTAGTGTCAAATAACAACATCATTGTTTAACTCTTTTCAGCCAGATGTTGCTGTATTTTAAAAATTACCAGCTGTAAAGAGTGAACAAATAGTGAGTGAACTTCACAGAAACACGTTACTTCTATTTTAGCAGTGTTTGAGGTAATGAAATTTCCGTTGAATCCTCTATTGATTGTTGTTGTACTCCTTCCAAATGTGCTATTTTTTCCATCTAGCAGAATTTTTAATTATATTGTAATTGATGTTTATCAATCACTTTACAGACAACATACGGAGATTGACACTCTATTATTGTTTTGATTGTTGTCAATGTAAAAGTTATTTCACATATTGCCCAATTAAGATTTATTACCTGTGTTTTGTTTTTTAAAAATTTTTTTTCTTCACATTCTAGTTCTAGTTGCAATTGATTCTTTCTCATCTACTTAGAGAGAAGGAGAAAAAAAAAATAAATCTCCCTTTATACACATTTTGTTTGTTTGCTTTTCGTTTTTTTTTTCAATCTCTAAATAAATATTATCAATAATTGTCATTTTTTCTTCTTCATCGAAGATAAGATTTTTATTTATATATTTCATGTCGGATTTTTTTGCAAAGAAGAAAGAAAAAAATGAAAAAAAAAATGTTAATGACACTCTTTTTCTTCTGCTATGTGTGTACAGGAAAAGAAGCTATTTAATATGTATATTATTGCACGCTTATCCGATTAACTGGAAAAAGATGAAATGATCACGGAGGGAAGAAGAATGAGATTGTAATAATGCATGCATGACGCGTCTTATACCGTTTTTCTAGAGAACTCACATCTATTAAAAATATTTTACGTTTGTAATGCCATATTGTATTGAATAAAGGTTTTAGTTTATCAACTTAGTTGAAGAGCTGTATACTTCAAAAACAAGTGAAAAAATTTACGTTGTCATTTATATCTTTATCAGAAATTGTCATGTCTGTAACTTTAATTTTCGATTAAAAATGATGGAAAACAACCATTTTACTTTCATCTACATTATTATTACTATTTTCTCTTCTCACTTTCTTTATCTGTTTCACTAAATCAATATTATGAAGTGGTCACATAAGCATCGAGATGTGGTAGAGTAGAAAATATTTTCTCTTCTCTTATACGAACAGGATGGGCGTCGAGGCAGTTCAAGGGAACCAGACAAATAATTTTTTTCTTACTGTTTTTTTCTTTTCTTTCTTGTACAGTTCTAGCTTCTGTTCTGTTGATGATCATAACATTTAAAGGGGGAAGGGTTATCATCACATCATCATCATCATCATCATTTATCTATTATTTTTACTATAAAGAAAAAAACATAGAGAAAGAACAGCAAATAATTCTTCTTTCATCACGAAGGTCATTATTTACTTTTTCTGTATGTACAATAAATCACACATGTTATTTTTAACTCTTCTCTCCTTCTTTTCTTTCGTGTGTGTATGTGTGTGTGTGCATGTGTTCGATTCGATCGTTCAACGATACATGATGAATAGAGAGATTGAAATATTTCATACCTTCTATGTGGAGAGGAGAGTTCATGTGCATACATAATGAAGAATAGAGAGCATCGATAGACTATGGATAAATAAAGAGCAATATGAAAAGGGCAATAATGAAGCCCACCTAATGAAATAAGAATAGCAAATAGCTCAGTAAAACTGCATAGATTTTTGTTCGTTATTTGAAGTTCATGTAAAATTAATAAACAAAAAATGATTTTTCTTTGTTTATTTTTAGTTACAAAAAGTGGATGCCAGTGTTGAAACAGCATCGATTGGTGTCGTTACTGAACCGGATAATTTAGGTCCTTGTTCACCGGGAACAACTGTGGTTTTAGAAGGAATTGTATGGAATGAAACTGACAGTGGTAAGTCCGTTTTTTTTTTGCTATTCTCTTTTTTTAAGTGACTGTGGGTTGACGAGAAAAAAGAAAAGAGAATATATTATTATTTTTGTCACAAAAACAAAACTGTTACATTTTTTTTTTCTTTGAATAGAGCCCCCGTTAATTGTTCTCGCAATCAATGACAAATACTTTCTTACATATAATAAGGAAAGATTATGACACAACGGATATTCGTTTAATGGGTTAAATGGATAGTAGTATATCTAAATTCATTAATTATGATCAATCTAGAAATAGTATCGTCATATATGCGACATAACTGCTGGTGCTTTTAGCAGGAAAAAAATACTTTTCACACCAATTTTGTTATCGTCTATTTAATAAAATAGGCTGTTTTTTCATCTACATAGTATATACCCTAAAAATTTTGATAGTAGATTAACAAACTTCTAAGATAAATAATACGAAAGTCCTAATAGTCTAATTTGAAATTAATACACATGAAAAACTCTTTGAATATCATAATAACTACTCATTCGTCACTTTTTAAGAGTGTTATTTGTCAAAATTGCAATTTTTTTCCAGTTGAAATATAACATCTTCACAGGATCTACTAACTATTAGAGTTATTAAAAATTTTCAGGTGTAAAAAGTTCGTCAAATTTTGTTTATATAAAAGTATAAGGAGTGTAATGTGTACAAAATTAAAGTGAATAGAGAAGCCCTATTTTGAAGTTGTCATCATAATCATCATCATCATCATTGGTGAAAAAGAGATGGAAAAAATATACATAATCACAATAATATTATAAGAAATATAGACGTAGAATAATAGCCTATGCATACTATGGATGAAATAATACTTTTTAACAGAAAAAAAAAAGAAACGAGTGAGAGCGAGGGAGATAGAGGAAGAGAAGTGTTTCTTTTTCATTTACTTTATATGAATATGGGATGTGTGATCTATATTCACTCTGTTTGTGTTAATATAAAATGCTTTGTTTTGTGCCTCAGGTATTCTAGATTCTCGAAACAAAAAAAAGAAATTAAATTGTACGCAAATTTGCTTTGCTCTCTCTCTTTCTAAACTGTGAGACTGACTGTAAGAATCTGCAAAATTAGAGTTAGCCTTTATTCTGCTGAAAATATTATAGAAAAATAACTGTTACTGTTCTTTTTGCTAATCATGTAGAATTGAGAAACCGGACAAAGCTTTTATCATGGGATCGAGATTGAAAATGCTAATCTCTTCTCTCATTCTGCATCGACTATTACAGCCAAATAAGTAGAGGAAAAAAAGGAAATCTTTACCTTATTTATACGAAAAAAAAGCCCCTGACGTTCAATAAGGTTAAAATTGATCGATATGAATAAAGAACGAACACGACAATGTACATTACATTATACATAAAAAAGAACAGATTTTGTAAAGCCTAGACAATAATCAAATGAAGAAAGAAAATAAGCATCTGATTAATTGTAAGGAGAAAATAATAGAAGTTTCTAAATCCTCATGTGTGTACTAAATATATATGGAAATGGAAATAAGTAGATAATAAATAAAACAATTTTTCTTAGCAGTATAAATTCCTGATAGTAGAAAAAAGTATGGTACTGCCCTATCAACAGTTGCCAAGAATTTAACATATATTATTATTTCTGATTTCTATTGATCTAGATATCGAATCTTTATACTGTGTGAACTCTATCCTTCTACACAAAAGGAAACTTTAATACACATCGATATCCTTTTAAATAATTGAATATCGTGGTCATCGTCTCTCTCTTTAAAATGAATAATTGTCGAATATCATTTTAACTAGTTGTTTTTGTTTGAAATTTTTTTTTATAATTTTTGCCTTGATCTCTCTCATTCTACAATACACATATGGTGTCATATTAAATATTAATTTGTTTTGTGTCATAGACACAGAGATTAAAATCAATTAATCATAAACGATGTCCTATTGTTCTATCCATAATTGATGTATCTCTGTATTATTGTTTTGAGTACAAATATCACTAATATTCATTATGTCAATATTTGAATTGGAGAAAAAAGAAAAAAAAAAAAAAACAGAAAAGAAAGTATAGCGATATTATCTTTCTATTGTATTCAATATCAATGTCATGTTTTTTTTTTTTTTTGGCTTTTTTTTATGAATTGCTATTAAAAGAAGAAACAAACAAGAGATATAATAGATGAGATTAGATATTTCTTCCATTCATTCAAGGTAATAATATTGAGGGAAAAAAAAAGAAGAAAATAGATGTAAATGCGATGACCTTGTTTACATTTATTATTATTATCTATGATCATTTTTTTAGGTTTATATAATCTAAATATGATGCGTTATCTCAAAATTAGCGCATTCTCTTTTGTTTTATGTTTTTTGATGATGGTGATATACATCTGTCAACATGTTTAATTATCCGTATAAATTGTACGAAGCTTAAACAGAAAATTTAATAGTTAAAAGAAACTCATACAGATGTTCTTGTTAAATTCTGTTTTTTTTTTTTTTTTCTTCTTTGTATTCGTCTAATTTATATTCGAATGTTTTTTTTCTTTTTCTACATATATGTAGACACGGATAATAATAACTTAGAACAAAGAAGACAACACTAAAATAACACATTTTTTGTATGTGCATTCACGCATCCAATACATAAAAGAACTAAAATATCATATCTTAACAAGAAAAAAAAAAATAGATTGCTATCATGAGAATTGATTTAGTTGTCATCAACTCCAACGAAAGGTGTGTGTGTTTTCTAGCAAAAAGAAAAGGTATTTTGTTTTTTTTATGTAAAAAGGGAAAAAAAAGAAAGATTATGAATAAAACATCTGTGAATATAAAATGAAGACATCTGACATTCGATGTTGTTTATTAGAGAGAAAGAAAAAAGTTATCGTTACGAAGGAAAACTATTTCCTAAGTGCGTCTATATATAATGTAGATGTTAAATGAAATTAAAATGTATGAATAGGAGTTGAAGATTTCATACACTAGGCACAACAAAAAAACAAAAATTTTAAACACTTAGATTTCGTGGTGAAAGGTGTGAGATGGCATGACGTTGCAATTGTCATTTCATAACAATGTTAAATATTGATTCAGATTGAAAAGGAATATTAAATATGAGATAAATACATTGAAACTATGTAATCTTAGCCACCAAGTAGGGAAATCGACTATTTTTGAGATCAAATATTGTTTTCCTCTTAAATGACATATATATATATATAAATGTGTGATTGAGAAATTGGTCGGTTTTTTTGAAGAATCTTATGTTGCTCATATTTATAATGAAACGAAGAAAAATCTCTTGGGGGTTTGAAGAAAAATAAGGCTCATTATTAAAAAAGAATGTCAAAAATTGTCCAATCGTTTTTGTTTTATATTACATTATGTTTTTTCTTTATCGTAAAGAAACTCGAACACTATTTAAAAGTACCATCAAAGTTTCTTTTCTAGTATTCGAGTAAACATATTTAAAATTGGAGATTATTATTGTACATACTTAACGAAAGAAATATATAATAAATTGGCATAATAAGATGAAAATAATCTATTATTTACTTCTTTCTTCTTAATGAGAAAAAAAGATCATAAATGTATATAAATTTAATCGTAGAATGAGAAAATATTGTTCAAACTAGTGCAATGAAAAAGTAGATACATAACATTCAATGACTGAATGTAAATAAATCAGAGAGAAAACGACACATGGAAACAATTTAGAATTGGATGTTCTGATGCGTAGCTAGACTCTTATAGCAGAGAGAAAAAGTTCTAGGCATATTGTTTCAAAAAAATTTTTAAGAAAAAATCAAATTGTACGATTAATAATAAGAAATAATTTTTAGATTGAAATATAAACTGAGTATTCTAAAATTGACTATGAAATATTGCTTTTATGTTTAGGTGTACTCGTTGTCAATGTAACATGGCGCGGAAAAACATACGTTGGAACGTTGCTTGATTCAACCAAACTCAACTGGGCAGCACCAAGGTGAGAACTTCTAAGATTAGCAATGTAAACGAAACTATCAGAAGTTTGTTGTTTTATTGTTTAAGATTGACATGTGAATCTCCTACAGGTGATTTTGATACAAGAAGTAAAAATGGACGAAACAAACGTGGAAATCGTTGTTCAGCACCTCAACTTTTTCCATCAATATCAAATCCATTACCATCAAATTCATCGACGATAGCAACAGGACTATCTCTATCAACAACTAATATCGAACAACCAACTGGTGATAGAAAACTTCGTAATATAAAATCGCGGCAAACAAAACGTAATACAATAACTTCCTCAACAACAACAACACTGAATGATCGTCGACAATCGTTGAATAACGAAACCACGGGTGCATCAGCTGATTTGAATCCGACCAATGATAATAGTATTCTATCATCGTTAAACTCACCATTCCGAACAAATGCAACTACAACAAATTTTTTCTTTGAAAAACGATGTTTTCCTCCGATTAATATCAGTAGTGATAATCAACTACGACCGATAAATGATTCGATTCAAACAAATACAACCGAATCGTTTCTATCGTGTCATATTGATAATATGTTTCGATGTCCAGAAACCGATTGTTATAAACGTTACCCATCTGTTATAGCATTACGTTATCATCTTGGTAATGCGCATGATAAAAGTGATTGGGATTTGAATAATGATAATCTACCTCAAAAATTAGAGTGTATGGAAAAAAAGAAGGATAATACGATTGAAGAAATAAGTAATTCAATAGTTTTAAACGAAAAAGTGACAATTAAAAATATAGTCGAATGCGATGATAAAATAATTGACATCAAAACAGAAATACCTATCATTCAAGAATATCCACTTACATCTCTATTAAACAATGTTAATCAAAAAGATAATGAATTAATTGATCAGAAACATAGTACACACGAAGAAGACGTTGCACATATATTAGCCAATGTTGCCGATTATGTTCGTCCATCAACGACAACCACACCCGTACCATCATCAATCACTTTAAATCAAAGTGAACATTCACGTTCGCCACCACTTGTATCAATTATGCCATCAGTCTGTTCTATAAATAGGATTAGTCCACCATTACTATCATCTATTTCACCAAACACATCTCTTCCACAAACAACATTATCATGGCCAAGTCCACAGTCAAAAATAATTTTATCATCTCCAATGACATCTGTTCTATCAGAAAGTCCTTGTATACAAAACTCTACAAGCAACTCATTATCTTCGCCACCATTACCAACAAAACTAGTATCAACCATATCCAACAACAACAACAACAATAACAGGTTTGTATAAATTTGTTTTTTT